>APFE031305916.1:230869-243232 GCA_000404065.3 Pinus taeda
AAAAAAAAATTCTATTATTTTTTTTTTTAAATTTATCAATAACATTTATTATATATTGTAAATTTTACTAGTACAATTAGTTGAAGATGAACCTTTTTAACATTGTTGGGTCATGCTAGGGGATGAGGCATGCTAAAATCTAGTTAACGTTGGTGTGGTCCAAGCAAGGTGCATACAAATTAAATGCCAAACAACTTGACAAACAATAAATACATGGATCACAAGCAACTTAACAAACAAAAAAACATCTATAACATACTAGGTTTAAATATGCTTCTCTATATAATTAGAAATGATGTCTTTTATTAATTGAAAACAAACCAAAAAATATTAATAATAACTCTATTCTTACTTATATGGATATTATATTATATATTATATTATATTAATTATTTATATATATACTTATTAAATAAACTAATCTAAATCCATTAAATACCAAGATAGATCATATTTTTTGAAGTGTGACTTTTTTTAATACAAAATAATTAATACATAATAGAGGATTTAATGATAAAAATATTTACAAATAGCTATAATTCTTTAGTAAATTTTATCCATCTAAATTTAAAATGAATTTACATTATTTTTCTTTTTATTCATTTTCTACTTAATCTTTTACCATTCCCATTATATAGTCTTTTACGGATTCTTAACGTTGACCATTCAAATATCCATATAATAAAAAATACAACTTAGGCGAATACAATTAGATATTTTATAAATTTTAATATATTAAAATTATAAACATGGTAAACAGATTCGCATATTAAATCATTACAAAAAAGATTTGTTTAGGGAGGTGGAGGAATTGTGAATGATAAAGGTGGTTGGAATTCCGGTAAAAAAATTTCAAAAATCTTATAGGCAATGTTTGAATCATATTTTTGAGGGTGGAAATAAATTGAGCGCCATCAAGAACTTGTATAACACCTAAAATTATAAAGTTTGACAATCTTTATTTAAATTTACAGCAATTTCCAAATTTTTTTAAAATATAACCAAAATTTCCATTAAAAAACATAATTATTAAATTAGGGCATTATAAAATTTGATTGTTACTATTATTAACTAATAGCATGAGTCATCTGATCTTTGTGAGATAAGGAGCCTGATGATTGCAGGTGACCTAAATTTTACACTAAGTCCTGATGAAGTTTGGGGTGGTGGCAGGGAGATGGACCCGCTTGCTGATTTCATAAAGAATCATCTATTATACAGGAATTTTATTGATGTTGCTCCATCGGTATTGACACACACATGGGACAATGGTCGATCTGGTCGTGCTTACATTGCAAAGCGCATCGACCGTGTTATTATACATGCCGACATTATTGATGCTATGGGAATGCCCTATCTCGCCAATGGCAATGAATTCATATCGGACCATCGGCCCATTTTTGTTCAATGGCGGCACAAGCAATTCGTTCAACATTATCCATTTAAATTCAATCGGACCTTCTTGGAAGATCCGGATCTAAATCACATTGTATCAAATGCATGGATGGCCTCTGTTCACAATGGATTCTCCTCTCCTCCCTCTTTCAAAGAGCGGATGGAATATGTTCGATCTAAAGTAAAGACATGGCAACAGGATAAAAGGAAGCGGGATCGGCTATCGTTACAGAAAATTCAAATCGAACTGGATCACATATTCACCTCCATTGATCCTAATACCCTCACTTTTGAATCCAGACGCCGTATTGGAGAGCTTTCCCGTCTCAAGCTTCATTATCTAAAACTGGAGGAATCCACATGGCGGCTAAAAAGCAGAGCACTATGGCTCAAAGAGGGGGACCAGAACACTAAATTTTTTCATAGATTCGCCAATCACAGAAGAGAAAAGAATGCTATTTGGAGGATCTGTGACGGGAACGGGGGTTTCTTCTATTCACAACAAGAGATATTAGATGCTGCCCTCAAACACTTTAGGCAGCAATATAGCAGGGGGAAGGGATGCGCCATCCAAGACATCCTATGGGGCATTGAATTGTTTCCTACTATGTTTGATGATGCCATTAATGAATCTATATATCAGTCGATCACTGAGAAAGAGCTCTATGGAATCCTCAAGGCATTCAGCAAAGACAAGTGTCCTGGCCCTGATGGCTGGACTATAGAATTTTTTATCCATTTCTTCGACATCATCAAAAATGATCTCATTCAGATGATTGAGGACTCCCGAATCACTGGGCGCATTCACCCACACATATCATCCACACTGATCGCTCTCATCCCAAAAAAGCGGGATGCAGACTCTTTTCTCGACTACAGACCGATCTCCTTGTGCAATATATCTTTCAAGATTATATCAAAGATCATTGCTGAATGTATAAAGGGCACCTTGGCCACCCACCTATCAAAAGATCAGCATGCATTTCGAAAAGGACGTAACATTTTGGACGTTGTGGCTTATACTCAGGAATGTATATACTCCATGTTCTCCAAGAACATTGATGCGACTGTTCTTAAGATCGACCTACAAAAAGCCTATGATTGTATAGACTGGGGATTCATCCGATGTCTTCTGGCGAAAATAGGCTTGCGGCTTGAGATGATCAATTGGATCATGGCTTGTATTGAAAACGTTAACTATGCCATTAATATCAACGACATACCATCTCCATTCTTCCTCGTTGAAAGAGGACTCCGCCAGGGATGCCCACTTGCCCCAATTATATTTATCTTAGCCATGAACACCCTCAGTCTACACATTTGCAAGGCTGTGGATGAGCATCGATTTAGGCCCATCAAGATCAGCAGGTATATATCTCTATCCCACAATTTATTCGTGGATGATGTTCTCCTTTGTGCTATGTTATGCCAAATATCATGGGACTGCCTATTTGACATTCTCATAAATTTTGAAAAGGCCACGGGACTTGTTATTAACAAGTCCAAATCCACTTTATATTACAATGGATCTGATATGGATCTGATTAATAGAATTGCCGCCATGTTTGGTGTTGTCTCTTGTCCGCTCCAAAATGGAATTTCATATCTGGGCTTTCACCTTAAAACAAACAACTACTCAGCCAAAGACTGGGAGTGGTTGATCGAGAGATTCTACAAAAAAATATCGTCATGGGAATACAAGACACTATCATTGGCTGGCAGAGTGATATTAGCTACAGCGGTCTTGTCTCAGCTATCGGTATACTGGGCACACTTGTTCTACCTTCCTTCATGCACCATTCAGCGTCTTAACAAGATCACCGCTAATTTCATTTGGGGTGGATCGTCTGTGCATAGAAAATTCCACCTCGCCAAAATGAATGCTATTTCCATTCCAAAACAATTTGGCAGATGGGGTTTAAAGGACTTGCGGCAATTTGGTTGTGCGCTCTTATGCCGCACTTTATGGAGAGGAATTTTCGGAAATAGCCCATGGAGCATCCTTATCACACAGAGATACATGAAGGGTAGGAATATAGAATTCTGGTACAGGCTTGGGGCTATCAGGCCATGAAACGGATTCGCCATATGGCTCAGCGTGCGGAAGATCGAACCATATTTCATGTCCCGATTACGATGGAGGTTATCCACCGGTTGCCGTGCTCTCATTGGCATTGACCCTATTCTATGTGGTCATGGCGAGATATACATCCCGAAGGACCTTTCTACACATCTACATCGGCGCAGTATATTCACATGGAACAAACTCATCGAAGATTGGCACGGCTCATCCCCAATTTGGAAAGATGGAACAGCGCTCAACTTGCCGTATATATTGGATGGCATCTGGAAATCCATTACGGACACACTAAATAGAGGTGGGTTTCAGCGACATGGAATTGTAGACCATCTCACATGGACTGTTTGCAATGCTCGGAAGCCTGTTTCTGTAAGAGACATATATTCAGACATGATCAGTCACAAGATTTCTAATGCTCAATTACTTTTTCCGATGGTTTTTTGGAAGGCTGGATGTCCACTCAAATATATCCACTTTGTGTGGTTGGTATTCCACAACAAGAACCTCACTTGGGACAACCTAAGAAAGCGATGTTGGCATGGTCTTAGCAGATGCACTATATGCGAAGCAGATGAAGAAACAAATTTGCACATGTTTTTCCAATGCCCTTCTATACAATGTGTCTGGTATGTATTGGCAAATACTTTTGTTTTCCCACTTACTGTTTTTGACTCTTCTCATGCAGCACTCATCTGGTGGAGTCGGCAAAGAGGGAATCGGTGTTTTCTCATCCTTATCTTTCTCTGGTCTACGTGGAAGTGGCGGAACGCTCGAATCTTCAATGATTCAATTTCTCCTGTTTCGTCCATTCTGGACAATATCATGGCCTCATGGACTATGATATATGGCTCTGCTGATTTTTGATTGTATTGATCTATATGTGACTCACATACTCTATATATGCATATAGGGACTAAGAACAAAGCATATATGACAATTATGCTTACAGCTACTCATATTATGTCCTCATGCTTTAGATATCTGATCAGTTATCAATCAAATAATCTGATATATGATTTGCTGAATATAGACAAGATATGGACCACATATATATATGTACATTTGTCATTATATTGACTCAATATGGACCACATATATATATGTACATTTGTCATTATATTGACTCAATATAATATATCATATTTTTTTCTCCGGGAAAACTAATAGCATGAGAAATTGAAATTTATTAATTTTTTGAAAAATAATATAAACGATTAGCAAATTACGGACAAACAGGGAGAAATCAGTGTTAGTTGCACGACATTTAGCAATCATCATCTGAATTTATTTGCTTCGCCGTCAACTTTGAATTTTAATCATAAATGTAAACGCATGCCTTATGTTTTACAATTGTAAAGACTTCGACACTTTCACATGTGGGAAAGTTAGTGGATTCATTTTACGTTAATAAATTTTTAATGCACATATGAAAAATCAATAGTAAAGTTAAATTTTAAACAATAATGTCAAATTATTAGAAGAATCATAAGAATTTCTGAATGAGCTTTAGAATTAGAATTTTTTAATAAAATAAATAGATATTTTAAAATTTTAAAAGATCAATTTCCGAATAAATTAATAGATCTATTATTAACAAATTTTTAATCCACATATTGAAAAGAGCTTTAGAATTAGAATTTTTAATAAAATAAATGTTATTTTAAAAGATCAATCTCAGAATAATTAATAGATCCATTTACATTAGAAATTTTTAATACATATGAAAATCAATAGTAAAATTAATCTTTAAACAAAAATGCCAAATTACTTGTTTTTAAATTATTAAGGATTTCCTAATGAGTTTTAAAATTTTAATAAAATAAATAGTTACTATGAGAAATTTGAAAGATAAATTTTAATTTAAAAAATAATGCTAATAATATATTTTTAAAAGATTGATAATTTTTTTTATAATAGATATATTTTTTCATTTTTTGTTTAATAGAAAACAATTGTTTTTTGTAAGTTTGATAGGACTCTTGATTTTCTGCTACGGCCAAGGGTAGCCCAAGATTTGAACCCGATTAGGTGAACTTCATTTTCCACGGCCACTGCTGCCACTGGGAGCTACCCCATGCGGACAAAAGATTGTTATGTTTTAATATGTATAATTTAGCGTAATTAGAAAAATTTATTACAACATATTATGTTACGTATAATATTTTGTATCTTTAAAATGTTATATTTTTTTTTTTTATTTTTAATTGAATAAAAATGGAAAATATTTTAATTAACAATGTTATATAACTAGCTTTGCAATAATAATTTTGAGTGGTAATAATAACTCTTTTTTATCATCATAAATTCACTAGAGACAAATAGAATTTTTCATAAATCTAAAATTCTAATCAAATTTAAAAAATCAAAATAATAATTTTATTTGAGAAATTTGAAAAAATCAAAATAATAATTTTATTTGAGAAATTTGAAACATATTAGTAATAACTTGAAATGTTCAATCATTTTTTTGAATATTCAAATAAAAATAAATTTATAATATTAAAGGTTATTGATTTATCTTCTATTATGTTTAAGATTTTTTAATGCAACTATATCATCATGTACATTGACAATGTAAAATACGTAGTTTTTAAGAGGGTGAACTTTCACTCATTCCAAGTGCTTTTGGGTTTTGGGTTATTCACATATTTTCTCACATCTGAATAAGACAAGCTAATAGTTAATCAAAAATAATTTTAGGTCATAATCCACTTATCATCATGATGAAATTCATATTTCAACAAATGATATTAATAACAAAATTATTGATACCCGCCAACAATACATAATTACAATTTAACAAAATATTTCAATTTACTAATCATTAAAATCTAAATTGACCAAATTATAAGTTTTAATACAACGTTTTAACTTTTATTTCATTATTTGATATCTTATTATGAAATATTTTATCCTTATTATCAAATTTTATTTTAATTTTGTATCATATTTTAAAATAAAACAATTTCATTTTCATTTTTCTTTTCAAAAGCTTCAACTTCATGTAATGAAATATCTCTCATAAATTTGATATAGATCACAGAAGCATCAATTCAACAAGCTTTTATTTTATCAGCGACACCAAACCTAAAATAATGATTTGGTGTGAAGCCCTTATTGGCAGGGGTTTGCAACTAATGCAATATCCCATGCCCTATAAACTTTATTTCCCTGTATATGTAAATATATGATCACGCAGAAGTGGAGTAGACGTTAAAATTGTAGCGGGATATGCCGCTGTTAGTGATTTTGATGCCTCCACTCACGCTCTTTATTACTGCTCCTCCGCGCTTCAACGACGCAGACTGTTGCCCTTCATTGAAACTCATACTAAACGTCTGTATCCCTGCGGAAGCACTAAATGTCCGCGAAACGCTGCCAGAGGTCAAAACCACGCTGGCAGGCTGAGTCAGCACCGCAGTCACGTACACGTCATCGCTTAGGTCCCCAGAATTTGCCACTGTGCAGCTGTCCGCCGTGGCTTGGGCGTTCTTAGAGTGCGTATAATAGAACAGGTAGAGTGAATCCTGAGTCAGGGAGGGCTGCTTGCCCGTTTTGTACCATCGAATGTAATGCTCGCCCAGGTCCAGGAACGCACGGTGGGTGAAGTTCGCCACGTCGCTTGCTGCAACGCTGAGCGGAGGTGCCACGTAGGAGCTCTCCACCCAGTCGTTCCACGTAACGATCTCGACAAGGGGAGGGTTGAGGCTTATGATTTGCTGCCAGCGGGTGAGCCACAGACCCGGGCCCTTGTAGTTGCCCTTCACTTGGCAGGAACCCTGGGTGTCCTTGAAGAACCAGGGGCTGGGGGTGGCCATGTACACCTTCCCTACGTCGTTACACGCCTTCAGATAGTTGCTGTCCTTGTCACCGGAGGGCGTCTGAAGCGCCGAATCGTTGTAAGGCCAGGCGGAAGTGTCCCACGCCATGAGACCGTCTATAATATCGTTGAATTGGTTGATTTTGGCTTGCACGTCGCCTGGGGATCCGTCGGTAGGGAAAAAGGGCACAAAGAAGTAGTTGGGCTTGCCTCCGGCTTTGGTGAACACATCCTTCCAGCCGCTGAGCGCTGAGGAATAGCCGTAGTCTGCCCACCAGGAATCATCGCTGCCCAACCAAGAAGAGAAGAATTGCTTCCCTCTGAATGTCAGTTGGTTGGGGTGGCTTTTGTATCTGGTCATCATCTCGATAATGTCGGTGGGGCTGAGGTTGCCATTGGAATCCTTGTGGATGTCGGCGGAGAAGAAGAGTTTGAAGTCGGGGCCGATCGCCTTGGCTGCCTGGTACATGGCGTCGGCGCGGTCTCGGCGCCAGACATTGGTGTTGAGGGCGAAGGCATCGATGCCTTTGCTCCTAGCGAGTTAAATCTCCTGTTTCAGCACCTCTACGCTGTCGGTCGCATAGAGCAGGTAATGGGCAAACACGAGGCGCGGATCTGCTGCACTTGTGCAAGACGCAAGGGCAAGTAAAAGGATGGGTAACCACAGCAGCTGCCTACTGATCTTCGATTTCATCGTGATCATGGCGTTATAGCCCAGATTACAGTGAAAAGAGGGTTGTTGGGTAGTCAGGATTCGGCGGAATTAATGCGCATTTATAAGGGTAGTAAGGATTCCCCCGGAATTAATGCGCATTTATAGGTGTAATCTGGCCAGTGGTCGTGCTTTGGGGGGAGAATAAAACGCTTTGGAGTTGGTGAGGATTGACCTCGAGACTCTGAGCAGCCCTTTACAGCCCAGCTGTGGATGACTAGTCCAACCTGGATAGTTTGAATTTCAGACATTTATAAAAATTCCTCGGGAAGTTTTCAGATTAACCATGGGTATGTTTCTATTGCGATTGGAGGGGATATTGTTGGCTTTATTTTATTTTTTTTAACTTTAAAATGCAGGAAATCTTTATCTTCCAGGTTTAATTTCATTTTACATGTATTCATAGTGATGTGAACTAAAAATTGTGATAGATAAATTGTTAACCAAATTATTTGAACTAAAATTTTGCCATGGTAATATTAATACTATTATTTAATGGTAATATTAGTACTATTATTCAATAATAAGAATATTAGTAACAATAATAATATATGGAAATAGTGTACATTCATTAATTTTCATTAAGTTATTGTTGGGTCTCTAAAATGTCATTTATTTCATTTTTTTTATTTTTTTTATTTTGCATCAGAATTTATTATATTGTGCATCTTCATAACCATGCACTAAGACCATTTTCATAATTAAATATGAGTTTGGACACATTATTTTGTAATACATTTACTTTGATATTTTGAGCAAATTTATGGTTAAATATTAGAAAAATAATATGTATTTAATTATATATAAAAGTTGGATGACTTGTGTGATGTGTGTAGGTATATTTGAAGATTTCATGGCACTCATATTTGGGTTCCAAAACACAAAGTTGAATTTCTTCTTCAAACTCATTGAGATCATTACTTAAGCACATTTCATGGAAAAAGATCATGGAAATTTTCATAAGTGTCTCCTATCAAAGCTAGGAGAGATTTGTGCGATGATATGAAGAGATGTTAATTGCTAGATGTCAACACATGGTTGTAACCACATGAGATAGTTGTGGATCTAGGAAAGATTTGTGGATCTACAATTATGAATTAGTTATCTTAGTTTTTGTATAAATATGAGCGTCTTCTCCTCTCAAAATGTCTGAAAAGTTTGGGAGTTATGCTCATGCTTCATTGTAGAGTTTTGGATGTTAAGGATTGACACTATGCTTATGATTGATGTAATGAATACCATTTTAATTGTCTTTGATATGGTTGTGCCTTCATGATGAAATTTGGTGTTTGATCAATGCTTTTTTCAACTTTCCACATCTCATGCACTTTATTATGGCTACTGGATGAGTATGAGTGTATTTTAGTGTTTCATTTTTGCAAGATAGATTAGTTTCTTTTTCTGCAGTGTTTATTTCAAGTCTTTTGATTAGATGCTTTGTTGCTCATTCAATTTATGTTCTTTTGCAGGTCAAGCGTTATTGCTCTCATTTCATAGATTTATTGTTTTTTAATTTATTCGTTTTTATATTCATACAGTCATGAATTATTCTAATTTGACAATGCACACATTAGTAATTTCAATTGATCTCTCACTGCTTTCAGCATAGGCTGCTTTAAATTTCATAGTTTAAGAATTCAATGCTTTCTTAATATATGATTTGCTGCTTTCTAGATTAAATTTACTTTCAAGTCATTGGAATAGATTTACTTTCTTGTTGATAAGATAGATTTAATTCCATGACACTAGAATAGATTTATTTTCATGTCAATAGAGTAAGTTTATTTTCATGTCAATTGTCATCTGAATTCCATAGATTAAAAGATAGTTTATTTTCATGTCAATTGTCATATGAGTTCCATAGATTAAAAGATTTCTTTCCAAGTTTCAAATTTGAGACTTTTGAAAAATAAAGCCTATGCATATGCATCTTAGACATTTTTCATGAATAGGTTTTATTTCAGTCTTGCAAATTCTTTCAATATAGTAGAATTTCCTTATGAAATTTAAAGTTGATTCTTAGCATATATTGTGAAAGTGTACTTCACAAGTATACGACCTTGGACTGGCATTTAATTCTAGTAATTTAACTAACAATTAAATTACCCAACAACCATATGTTATTAGGTAGGTGGTCTCGATCTTCCCATCTAGAAACTAAATGTTTTTTACCACCTACAAATGGAGTAATTAGTCCAAACTTCAAGAATTATCAATGTTTCTAACATAAGCAAACTATCTACGCATGAACTATAAAAACAAAAACTGAAGATAATCATGTATACTTGAGTATCTCAAGAGGTGACTGTAACAGTATCCCAAGCACTCAATCCTTGAGGATCATGTGAAGCTAGTTTACACTAAATGTTGATTTAATCCTTTCTTCAATTTTGTTGAAGCAATAATTTTGGCTACACTGTGATGCAGGGGGATCCGTAATTCTCTTTGATCGAGAGGTCAAAATATTTTTACCAGAGGAGTTGATTCCTCAATGTGTTGTTTGTTACGCTAAGATTTTATTTAATTAGGCATGTAATTAATTAAAGTAAACAATTTATTATAGTAGTTGTAGTTTAGTTCAATTTTCTCCAAATGGTTCTTTAGATCCTATCTTCGAGGATCTAAACCGAATAATGTAACCCATATATTTCCTTTGATTAATGAAAGTGGTGGAGAGGGGAGAGATATTCTATGCATGAACCTTTGGTTTCAAGAGCTTCGAGCTCACTTAACTAATCCTTCTGTAATTTGTTTGTTTCTTCCAGTTCTTTAAACCTTGTATTTAATTAAACAGACCCAAGAGTCCATGTACATATATGTATCCTCGTCGGAGCATTGCAAGAGGAGAAGGATAGGGAGAGAGTTGTTTAAGTAGAGCTGAAGGCGGGAGTCGAGCAGAGAGACCAGAAGAGCACAGAGGATTGAAAGGAGTCGAAGAATCAAATCTAAGAAGAAGTTGAGAGAAACCAACACTTAGCCAATATTTTTTTCTTTTCAGAGAAGTCTGTCAAGTGTCGGGGCCAAGATCGTTTATTGGAAGATCTCGTAACAGAGAACCAATTCTCGAGACATCATAATCACATAGCTATTTTAACATTACAATTATTTAAAAGTTTTGAGACCTGAGACCATCAAGTGACGCTGACAGAAAATATTTTCATTTCTCAAACTATTATGTGTTGTGGCGTAAGTCCTTTATAACATTGAGTGCGATCGTATCAAAGGTTGGAACCTCAAAGGTTCATTTAAATTGAATTTAATGAGACTGCCTAGACCTGAGATCCCGAAGACACAAAGTCTCGAGACTATGAGGAAGCGTAGGTTCTGATGTTGCTAAGATCCAAGGATCTGAGACCCAAGAGGAGCAAGGATTCAAGATTGGAAAGTGTTGAGAATCCATTTGACCTGAGACACGAGATCCGAGAAGCACCAACAATGGTTTTACTTGCTCTATTTGAATTTGTCCACTACGCTTAAGTTTGTCGTCATGTTTTAACAGGGTTTTGATTGGGGAAATGGAGGAAGTGCCTAATAAGGGGAACCAACTCAGAGAGGGGCCGATTTTAAGCAAATCTTAATTAAATTTGCATCAAGCCGTATCAGAGAAGACCTTGCATCTGCTTCAAGAATAGAAGGAAAAATCATGCCACCTAGAATTGCAAGAGTTGTTAGCCAAGGCAAAGCTAGAGGAAAGAGAGAGAGATCGATTGCTAATAGAGAGGTGCTCCGAGCAATGCCACAATTTGAAGAACGAATTGCAGTGATGGAGATCGGTCAACACTGAGAACTAGAAGCTGGAGATGTGAGTTTTGAGGAGGAAGAAGCTTCAGAAGAAGAGGAAGTGGAAAAATAACCAACAAAGACTAAGATATTCAAAGGCTAGTTCATCTGGTCAACCTTCTAGTTCAATTCTTCCTCCTCCTTCTGAACCATTACAGATCGAGAAGTTGAATCCTGAGATGATGATTTGACCACCTCCCAACAGTGTGCTTCAGAAATCAACTTTCAATCCACATGCTAGAGCTGCACAAAATTATAACATTGTTGAAGATGTGTCTATGTATCCTTCCGCAATGTCAACCCTGGAAATGTTGCAAACTTGCCCAACACAGCGAAAGATGTTATTGTCATCCATAGGAGCTATTGATCCACATGATTCTAATATAACAATATTTTATATTGAGAGTCATATCCCGTGACTCCCTCACCACCTTATTCGAGAAAATATGGCACCTTGTACAAGAAAATCCTAAATTTACCATGCCCTACAAGTGATCCAATAGTTACTTCTACAAGATCTAATGTCACGGATGGTATAATAGGTTTTGTTAGCCCACAGTCTAAGGGGAAAAAGAA
>APFE031305921.1:0-14702 GCA_000404065.3 Pinus taeda
CAGGTGGATGATCGGACAGAACCTTTTCTTGATTATAGAAGAGTATAACCAGCTGAAAAGACTGCCAGGGGAGACAGTACAACAATTTTCTGCCAGATTTAACCAAGTTTATTATTCAATGCCAGTTGATATAAGACCTTCTCCTAGATCTGCTCTCTTGCACTACCCGAGTGCCTTTGATCCGGAAATGGAGTTTCAGCTGAGAGAAAGAAATATTGCAACACTTCACGAGATGCAAAACAGTGCAGTGAATGTAGAGGCTCATTTGCTGATCTTGAGGGCAAGGTTGAAGGCTAAGTTACCAGAAAACGGATACGGGAACGGATATGGGTACGGGGTTTGAAACGGATACGGCAAATTTTCAAAAAATCTGGATACGATACGGCACGAAATGGCACATAATATATATATATATTATATATTAAAAATAAAAAATTCATATTACCATTCATATTTCAAAATTCAGATTATCATCTATGATCTATCATGATTCATGATTCATAATCATCAATTCAAGTTTCAACTTTCAACATATGCCATATGGCATAAACATTCAACATTGCCATCATCATTAACGATTATTATAACATTCATGATTCAAGTTTCAAGTTTCAACATATCATCAAGTTTTTGTTTCAAATTTCAAACATCAAGTTATCTAATATCAAGTTTCAAACTTTCAACATGACAAGTTACACAAATACCATCATTACCAAGGTCCAAAACTAATAATGCATATTAATTAATACATACTATGAAAGTACAAAAAGAACTATGACTGGCAGTCTACTATCATTACTCATAAATTATAATTCATATGGTTGTTCAAAAGTTTAAAAGTTAAAAGTTAAAACACCATCATAAATTACATTTACATATCATCAAATATGTCTTCATTCACGCCACTATAATGTTCCACTTCCACATCCTCTCTAGGACTAGAAGTGGCACTGTGAGTGTGAACATTGCTGCCATGTCCACTTGAAGATGCACCTATTCCCAGTGATGGCTCCGAATCAAACAAACTCATGTGAGACATGGCATTCAATGTCATATCCAAGTCAGGCAACTCTGGTTCCACGTCCCATAATTTGGTGGGCCCAAATTTGTATTCATCTCTCTTGTGTGACAGAAGGCGAAGTTTTGAATGTATGTACACTAGTTCCTCAGCCTTCTTAGAGCCCAATCTGTTTCGCTTCACGGAATGGATGAAGCCATATGTACTCCAGTTCCTTTCTGTTGAAGAAGAACTAGCAACCTGTGACAAGACCTTGATGGCCAATTTTTGGATATGTGGAAGTGCCCCACCATAGAAGTTCCACCACTCAATTGGACTTAATCTGCTCTTGTCCCGCATACACTCAATATCACAACCCCAACCCTCTGATCCCACAAAATGAGAAAATTGTGCACGAATCCGAAGCCCAATTTCAGGATCTACAAAAAGCTTTCTAAAAGCATTTTTAAATCCTTCTGCAACTTCTGGGTCTTTGTTTGGTGCGCTTCTTTCTGGATCACATAGCAACTCTGCAGCATAATATTTTGGATTCAGTGCATAGGCTAAAAGGTGCAATGGGGTGGTCATCTTGTTCCACCTTTTGGTCAATATATCTTTTACTTCTCCGTAAAAGATTTCATCTGGGTCATTCTCCTTGGCATTTATAACCAACCTTATTTTCTCTATCATGGAATCAATGCCCTCATACACCTCTCCCAGATTAGGCATATCTGTGTCAAACATACGGAGCAAATCCACAATTGGATTAGTAAATGCCAAGAGGTACTCCACCTTATCCCACCATTCATCATCAACAACCAACCGTTTCATTGCTTGTGCTTTATCAGATTGGGATTGCCTCCATTGGTTCCAAAGGGAACTGCATACCATTGATTGTAATGCATCTTTCACCTGCATGAGCCTTGTTAAGACTATGATGTGAGAAGCAAATCGAGTCTCAGCAACCTGCAGGTGTCAAATTGCAAATGTTTCAAATTTCAATCAATTTGAAAAATCATAATTTGATTGAATAACCTATTATGATTCACGAATAATGACATTTGAGAATCCAATTTAGATATTTGAATTTGAGTCAAAAATTAGAATTTATGAATTATTTAATAAACTTTAAACTTTAAAGTATTGGTACCTTAAGGAGCTCCAACTTAGCAAATTCCCTGTAGATGCCTTGGGACATGTGGTGGTTTGTGATAAAGGCTTGAATTTCTTTTGCCTCTTCAAATATTTTTCAGATCTACTCAATTTGCTTCCCCAACTTGCTCAACATGAGGTTCAATGAATGCACAGCACAAGGGGTCCAAAAAATGTGTTGATATTTGCCTTCAACAATTAGGCCTGTTGCTCTACACACCGTTGCATTGTCAGTTATTACCTGGACAACATTTTCAGGCCCCACCAATTCAATTGCTTCAATCAAGATGTCAGCAATGAATTGAGAATCTTTCATCTGCCCCTCACAATCCACTGCCTTCAAAAACATTGCCCCATGTGGGCTCTGAGCAATCACATTGATCAAAGGCCTATTTCTTTGATCTTTCCATCCATCAGAAATGGACACCCCTGAAATGAGCCATGAATCACGAATGGGGGCTAATTTAGCCTCCAAATTTAACTTTTGAGCACTCAACAATGTGGTGCGTATCTTCTCATATCCAGGGCTCTTGTACCCTCTTGGGGCTTCATTCAAACATTTTACCATCTTTGCCCAGTAAGGAGATCGCACAAGGTTAAAGGGAAGGCCATTTGCATAAATGCATTCAGCTACAGCTGCATCTGCTATCTCTCGAGCATCATTATTAAAAGTCTTCTCAAGCGGTCCCAATTTTGACCGCTTTGACCCAACACCTCCATAAGAATAAAGTGGAGGCTTTGATGAAGATCCCAACCTTGTTGGGTGTTTTAAATGGGAGACAGGATATGCTTCATTTGCTTTAGCATCTGCCTCCTCTTGTTCTCTCTGATATTTTGCAATTTTTACCTTGCTTAAACCATTTCCATCTTTCCCATTCTCTTT
Organism: Pinus taeda; assembly: GCA_000404065.3. Taxonomy (NCBI): domain Eukaryota; kingdom Viridiplantae; phylum Streptophyta; class Pinopsida; order Pinales; family Pinaceae; genus Pinus; species Pinus taeda. The sequence goes on from APFE031305921.1 coordinate 3,033, forward strand.
AGGTGGGCCACTACATATGCGAATCCCATTGTTTTTTAGCCCAAGCAAATGTGCTTTAACCCGTGTGTATGACCCCTTAAACTCCTTTTGGCATTCACTGCAAACCCATGCCAATGATCCACCTCCTTGGATCTTCCCAACAATAGTTACATATTTCCAAAGTGGTGACTTTGGATCAATTTTCTGGGTTGATTCAGTTTCCTGTGCAACTTCCTCTGCCTCATTAATGGCTGAACTTGAAGTTGCCATGAATGATGATGATGTAAATGAAACCGAAAAAAGAAAATTGACAAATATCAGTCTTCAAAGTTCAGATATGTATTTAAAAAAATTTATTTGGTCATTTCTGGATGTTAATAAAATAATAAAATTATCTCATCATTTAATAAATAATATATATGCAATAAACAGTTTGCAATTTCTAAGTCTGTTCAACGCAGTTTTGCAATTTCAAATTCTCAAAGGATGATCATTCATGGCAACTTCAACTTCACAGGCAGAGAAAATAGGTGAAGGTTTCAAGCTCAACAGATCTAGCATGTTTTACTTTTTACTTGACAAGTCTCCATGGCCTCCTTCCCCTTCAAAGATCAGACAGCATGGTATTGATAATTTGAATTATGAAGGCTGACTTACAAACTCCTACTGCAAAAATTAAGCGGCTGACCCTAGCAAGGAAAGAGGTTCGAGGATCACTAAAGTTTAGGATACATCACATCAAGATTCAAAAGTCAGAGGCATACCTATGACCAAGCTCTGTATGGAATTTTCAATTAAGTCAAAATTTGGGGTTTGATTTAAAATTTTATTCATGAAACCAAGGCTCCTTCATCAAAGACAAATACTGGGCATAAGTATTATACTATTATGTGAAATATTACCCAGCATCCATCAAATGATAAATCAGCACCCCCAACAGGAATCCCTACTGTTCGAGAAACCAAGAGTGCATATCGAATCTTATGTGTTATTTTAATTTTTAGATAAAACAAGTTGTTTCCTATCATGGAAACAGAATCAATCATTATCAATTCAATCAAATTAAACAACTTTAGTTATAAGAATCAAAACAGCACACCCAATGTTAATAGTTTGATGTGATATATACCAACCAGTCTGGCATATTTCGAAAAAGCTCGAGTATAGTTTGCAAAGAGGAAACTGCAGAAATCTGGGCTATTACTAACAAGGTTGCGGCCACGTCATAAGCTACCAGGGCATTTCTTAGATGGGCATTGAAATTGTAGCTTTCTCATGCATCCATATGAATAAAATATTTCACTCATTTGATATGGAAATTAATGCAATGAAATATTAGTCTACACTTTTTTACAAGGGGCACATTTCTACAAACTATACAATTGTTAATCATGTCCTAGCCAGCAATTGCCCTTGCCTACATTGTCCCAAACTAATGTAGAATCCCCGAATAACTAAAAGTGAATGAATACTGATTTTACAGAATCTAATCAAAATTTAGTCTATAAAAACTAAAAGACAGTTACATTTCAACCAGTAAGCTTATTCTTAAGAATACAAGACAATTAAGATTTGACCATAGTTCCCTAACTGATTTAAAAACCTGTGTATAAATTAGCCAACAACACATACAAATATTATAGTGGCATCGGAGTTTTCTCCTCGAGGGTTACATGTTCAAGACAAGACTATTCTTTCTATCCACTTGATGCTTTTATATCCAGAAAGAAATCCGAGAAACTTGGGGGTTATTTTCAGAACTTCGACTTTTTTCCTATAAGTTTATTGAGACAATTGAAGCCTCGGTTCTCTGCTGCTGGGTTCACACTGAGAATGTGGAGGATGTGATCATGGAGGTTGGGGGTGGTGGCTAATGGAGAGGAATGAGGTCCCTACTGGAGGATGCTCACCCTAAGTGTGTTGCCATGGTTGGAGGGTAGTTATGGGTAGGGTGCTGATAGACTAGTGCTCACCCACAGTTTGTCGCTGTTGCTGGAGGGCGTTCATGGGTATATGCACATTGCATTGACTTATAAATTATAATGTTGAGAACTTGAGACGGAAACCAAAACCAAAACGTTTCGTCCAGACTGAGAAAGGTTAACTATTAACTAACCTCACGACTCACGAGTCACACTGCACAGGCTCACCGGAAGGCGGAAGTAAACTGTAACTACAGCTGTTGACTTCAGCAGCAAATGGCGGCAGCGGCGGCAGCACTCCGGAACACTGGAACAGGAACTCAGCGGCGGCAGCGGGGACAAACTCAGCGTTTACGCTTTAGGGTAAATGAATAATGAATATACATGTAACATAAGTTATAACCCGTAGGTAAAAAAGGTATAAAAGGTAAAAAACACATAAAATCCGTTCCCGGCGGCTGAGAAGCAAAACATTTTGGTTTTTCATTAAAACGTTTTCAGATTTTTTAATACGTTTTCAAATATCCGAAATACGGATCCCCAAACTCTGAAACGTATCAAGTTTTCGCTGAACGGGAGGGTTTTCAAGTAAAAACGCCTGGAAAACGGCTTTGAAAATCCGGAAACGTATTTGCATCCCCAAAAACGTATTTCCTCCATTTTTTTTGCCGTTTCAACGCCTGATACGTATCAGATCCGGAAAACGGCGTTTTTGCCCTGTAGGGAGCCGTTTCCGGTAACTTAGGTTGAAGGAAGAAGAAAAGAAGAATGTTTCAGAGCAACTAACACTTTCAGAGGAAAAGCTTGATCTTTTCGTAAATGCAGTAGAAGAGATGGTGCGGAAAATGACTGCAAAAAATGAAAGTGACATTCAAGAACAAGCGGCTGACCCAAAACATTTTGTTGTTGATCCCAGCTGTCATAGTGATTGTTTTATAGATCATTGTGAAGAAGAGAGAGTTGTTGATATGATGTGTGTGTTTGATGATGAATTGCCTCAGTTTGATCAGTATGATGATAATTATGCTCTCCAAAAAGAAGCTAATCTTGTAGACGAATCAACAGCTAATTTGTGCGAGGAGGAAGTTCACTTTCAGCAGCTCGAATACAGTGATCAACCGATGCATATGAGCTATGACAATATTGAGGAAAGTACATCAAAGTTTGAAGTAAGTGAAGGATCTTTGCCTTTTTGTTTTGATTCATTTCAGTTTATCAGAGATAACTACCATGCAATCAGAAATCAAATGTCAACAAGTCTTGATTTGAATCATCTTGAGAACAATGAAAATTTTGTTCAAGACTTCTCATATTCAGATTTGCAACCCCCGAAAACCATTGATTGTCAAGTTGCAGCTGAAGACTTGGAAGTGGACATGATTCAAGGCGACTCCGTACCATTCTGTTTTGAATCATTTCAGTTTTTGAAGGGTAGATTGCATAGTAAATCTTCAAATGAACATCCTATAACAAATCAGCAATCTCTCAGTGTTAATGTTGAGGATGAGATAAGTAACCAAATTATTGAGCAGCCTGTAGCATCAGATTTGCAACCACCAAATGAAATTGAAGGGCAGATTACAAATGAAGTTGTGGAAGATGAAATACATGATTTGATGATGCAAGAAGATTCCATACCCTTTTGTTTCGAAGCATTTCAGTTTATAAGGCAGAATCTTCGTAAAATCTCTCAAGAAAAAAATGAGCAGCATGTAGGAAATCATGTAATCACATTGGAACCAAAAGAAAATGGTTTGCAACAGTCTTTTCAAGTCTTTCATGATCCAATATCTGATGTTTTGGATGAGGTTTACAGTCAACGTCTTTCTCCATTGACTACATGTGAGCTTGAAACATGTGCTGATATGAATTTGATCCGGCAGCCGGTTACTTTGTCATTTCTAGCAGAGGTCTCGTCACAAGGCTCAGATCAAAGTTTGCATTCATGGTATGAGGAAATGAGAAGTAATCCATTAGATGAGCTAAGTTCCAGTGTGCTTGAATTTCAAGATCCTTATGCAGTGTTTTTGGAGGCGGATAGAGGATCCATATCATTCAACGGATCTGTTTCCAAGTTGTCATGGGAGTTGCCTTTCAGTAGTTCTCTCTGGTTGTTCATAAGTGAGCACTTGCAGAAAATTCGAACAGCAGAAGAAATACTTACTTGGTTGCATTGGTTGTTTCATTTCACTTGATCAGGTGATAAATGAAACTGTTAGAGTAGGTTTTGATGAATAAGCTTCACTTTGAGCATCATTTCTAGTTTGTCGGTTGTGTTTAAGTATCGAGTCAGTTCTTAGTTGAGTGAGAATCAATTTGTGTTGTCAAGTCATCAGTCATGCATTTCAGTTTGAGTTTTTGATTCCATTGCCCAATGGATAAGGCACTGGTCTGCTCTCCCAAAGATCTGTCGTTCTTGGCACCTCCAAGGAGCTACCATCCCCATTGGAGCCAATGTTACTGTCAGTCTTTGCAGCCTTCCTCCAGTGATCAAATATGCTCTTACAAGTGATTTTAAGGTGTCACAATCAAATTTTGTCATTTCAGTAAGTCTTCAAGCAAAATTTGGTCACAAGGCATTAGGTCTAGGGTTTGTTTTCACTATTTTCAAAATTGTCCAAATGTCGGTCCATGTCACCATTCAGCTGAGTCTATCATCATTCAGAAGGTTGTTATCATCATGTCAGGTTCCATTGCATCATTTCACACCTTGTTCATGCTTCAGTTGCGCCTAGGTAAGGTCATTTCCCTCTCCTAGGGTTTTGAAGGCAATTTCTCTTGGACGGTCAAATCATTAGCAAAACTTGTATCCAGATGTTCATACACCTTCCCCTATCCTTAATATACCTTATCAAACATTTCCCATCACTAAGATCCCCCAAATTCCTCATTTTTGCACAAACCCTAGTTTCTTGCCACAACTTGGCACTTTTCTAGGTTAGGTCTGTGTTTTGCCCTTTTGGACCCCTTTCCCTCACTCAATCTCTGAGATTCCACTTTCCCCTAATTCCTAACATCCCTCCCTACTTCCAAAAATTTCCCCAAGAATTTAGAAGCCCCTTATCCCCTTCATTTCGCTTCATTTCGACAAAATCCCTTGTTTCACACATTGGGATAAGTTTCACTCAAAAGATGTTCCAGAACAATAAAAGATGAATTTTGAAAAACTGAGAGAGGTTTTTGTCCACAACATGCCAAAGAAGAAAAACCTCCTTCAATTTTTACACAGGTGTCATGGTTTTAGAGAAATGTCAAAAATATTGTTGCCACGGGAGAATGAATGCACCTCTGAAGTGACCTTGGGAAAATCAAGATTTCTCCTAGCATGGTTGGCCAAATGACTTGCTTGATGAGTCAAATGATAACTAGACAAAAAATATCTTTCCAATGAGCTATCATGAGCTGAATTTGGAGTTGAGGAAAGCATTCAAAAGTTGACTGCAACAGCACTCTGCCTTGAGGCAACCTCATTTGGCACATTTTGACCAGTCTTGGGAGATTTGATTTTTGACAAGGAAAATGAACTCCAAATTGAAAAATTCCAATTGTGTTGCAAAGTAGACTCAAAGACCTTTCCAACGAGCTATCCTGCACCTGATTCTGACACCAGGAAGGCCTCCAAAAGCCTCCTGCAAAATGACCTATGTGGCGCACGGCGCATCAGGTTGAGCGTGGGGCGCATCAGTGGCGCGCGGCGCATCAGGCCACTTTCTCCTATGTAAATTAACACAGGCGCGACGCATCAGGAGCGCGCGGCGCGTTGGGTGAGGTGCACGGCGCATAGGCATTTTTTCTTGAAATTTGTCCAGAGCTCTTCATGCATCAATTCACAGGTAGGCCTACACTCATAGCTTGCTCTTGGTTTTTAGATGGTTTATATAAGAAATTATGCTATACCTGCCATGAAAAAACAAGTGTATAAACCCTCTTTGTTCATCAATTTGCTGTAAGGATTCAAGTGCCAAGTTTGCTGTAGGGTTTTCAAAAATCACTGTTGCCAAGGTTTTCTTATTTCCTTTGTTTCCCATCCCCTATATTCACCAATATTTTCCTCAATAATTCCTCATAAAACCCTACACTATCCTCCCTCATCAAATCCTAATCCCTCCCTTCTATTACAAGCATATAATCCCTACCTCATCCCAAAACCCTAAAATTTCAAGTTTTCCCAGCCCCTTCCTACTTGGCAATTGGAGATAAAGGTACCAATTTCTCATTTTCAACAAGCTAAACATATCATTGGCATAGACTGGTAACACCATGGAGACGGACACCGACACATCATACAACCGAGACAGTGATTCTACCACAGAACTGCATGCACCAGGAGGGCACTAAAATGTCGAAAAGGGAGGATAGACTCCGAATCTTGGCTGGAGCCTCTTTGGCTGAGCATGGCACTTGATGAGGCACCTTCACTCCAAATTTGGGCAAATTTGGAGAAAATTTTGTCGTTTCAAAATTTTTGGCTTGTGAAACAGGGTTTTTGGCTCTACGCGTCGCGCTTAGCACGCGACCCATAAGATGGGGAAGTCCAAATCACAGGTGGCTTACATTTTTGGATTTGTCATGATGAAATACACATGCTCAGCAATTGTCAAGGCATTTCATCAAGTTTTGGGTGATCAAAAGCTCAAAAAACATCATGAAAATCACCTTTCTGCCACTTTTTGCATCAGCAGGTAGTACTTCTGGGAGAATTCACTTTTGGAGGGTCAAATGGAGACCAAATTGGAAAATTCCACTTGGATTGGAAAGTAGACATCCAGGCCTTTCCAACAAGCCCACTTGAGCTCAATTTGGATGTCAAGAAGTGCCCCAAAAGTAGCTGCTCAGGCGCGCGGAGCACAGGGTTCAGGCGCGCGGCGGACAGGGTGTTTTGGCTCAGTTTTCTTCCTCAGCTCAGCGAATCAAGCTAGTTTCACCTGTTTTGACTTGTGATGGGATTTTTCACCCTCCTTGATGTAATTATTGGATTTTTATGTTGTTATGACACTTATTTACGTATTCTAGATGATTCATTCATAAAATAACAAAAATGTAATGAATGAATTGGTTTCCTAGCTTATAGAGGCAAGTTGTTTTCACTGCCTAGATTGTAGTGCTTAGTTTAGAATTGGTTGAAACAACTCCTAGAATGATGAGCTCGACCCCTAGAGGCAAGGGAATGTGTTAGCTTGCCTATATTATGTATTTTCTTAGTCATTTTCAGGGTTGGACTCTTGAGATAGCTTGAGACTATATTGTACATATTTTATCAGCGTTTTTGGCAAAGGAAAGACCAGGGTTTTGCAGCACTACTTGGGATCCATGTGGCTTTATGTCTTGATGGTGTGTTTCTCTCAGTACTTGTAAGTTGTGTATGTGTCTCATTTTCTTGATTTAATCTTCTGTAATTAAACAAATGAAGTGTTAAGGTAGAATGCATGAACTTGCTATGCTCCGCCTTTAAATTTGTTTATTTTTCTATGTTTTCTTCAGTTTAAGGAGAATCCTTGAGATTCCCTTGCTCTCCTTAGCCTCTCACCGGTCTGATCTATCCATCTCACCTGCTTTAAGGCATCAAAACAATCGCCTATCTTGCCCCAAGTGGACCTCTGCAAAAACTGTGCCTCATCCCCGCACCCAAAATTGCCTTTCCCTTGATTTCAACAAAATCATTAAAAATCAATCCTAAACTCTTTGTACTTAATACCTAGCCTAAAATCAGTCATCAATTCGGTCATCTCGATCTTTTTTTATTACCTTTTGCCGAGTTTGACCCGGAGAGAGCCCTCTCCTGTCCTCGTAGGGCTAGCTACGAGGCTGAGCGTGGTTTGATGTGGCCTTGAGTCTTGCCTTATTTCAGCCTGAGTCAGATTTGAGCGCTAACACAGATCACAATCAATAGTCACACACTGAACTCAATGGGCTATTCTAATGTCAATTTTCCACAGATATGGGAAGAGGAGACAAATTAGCGGAATAACAACAACATTGGGAGAATAACATGGAAGGAAACGTTCAGATGGCCTACACATTCTCATTAATATAACTTTCAAAATACATATACAATCTGGATTATCTCAAGCTTACTTAGTGTTGGGAAATCCAAGGAGTTGGTGGTTAAATGATTTCCTTTATGAATGACATTATTGTTGAAATATGGCAACAAAAATATTCCAATTTAATTTGTCATTGAATTAAAATCGAATTATTCTTAAGAGCTACTTGGAAATAATTAATTAATTAATTTTAAATTAATTAGTTGGAGAAATTCAAGTTAGAAGTCTTTCTAAAGTCATGCAAGAGTTATCCCTTAAATTAAGGAGATAAGATTGAGTTATATTTGAGTTGTAATTAGTTAACTCAGTTTACTGAGTTGTAATTAGCTAACTTAGTTTACTGAGTTAAGTCCAGTTAAATTAGTTCCAAACTATTTGAGGAACTAATAGTGAGTTAACAATCAGTTGATGCATTAATGCAATCAACTAGTGCGACTCCAGTTCACTGAAGATTCCCTCATCAGAAACTCATGCATGTCTATTCTGAGAAAGACCTAGTTGAGATAAATGTTCAAGGACATTGTACTATCAGTTACATGTGTTTTCTCATGGAGAAAACTCATGCATGCAGTCAAGGATTGCGCAGTTTTGGAGGATGGGTTTTCCACTTGGTAAGAGAGAATCATCTACAAGGAACAACGCAAGGAAATAGGAGCTTGGAGGGCAAAGAGTGTTATGAAACTAACTCACAAAAGATAGAAAAGATAGTTGAACGCCTTAGAATTCAACCTCTTCGAGGGGGCAACCTCCTTTACATTACACAAATGAACAATTCTTGGATGATTCAAATGACAAAACCTCTTTTCTATCTATAGGGGTCTAAGGGGTCACAATATAACCAAGCCGACCTAACAATAATAGTATAAAGACACAAAAATAACAATAGAGGGATTCTATGGGGCACAATAATAACAATATGAGGACAATAAGGGCACAACAATATTAATAAGGGACACAACTATAATAGTAATGGGGGCATCACTAGAATTATAGGGACCTAACATGCCTCTCTCCTTCAAAAAAGTGTTGTCCTCAATGCTTGAGTAGTTCTGGATGCTTCTGTATAAAATTCTCATCCTCCCATGTGAAATCTTCAACAGATAAGTTTTTCCACTTGATAAGATACTCCGAAATGGATCGATTTTGTAGTTGTCGAGTTCTTGTTTCTATAACTGCTTCTAGTTCCAATATAATTTTTCCTTCCTTGTCAAGTTCTGGCAATATTGTTTGAACTAGGAGCTTGTCGCCTATAACTTTCTTTAAACATGAAACATGGAAAAATAGGTGCAATCGAGAAGCTGCAGGAAGCTCCAATTGTATGCCATAGTACCAATCTTTTGCAACACCTTGTACGGACCATAATACTTTGGTGATAATTTATTATCCTTCTTAGCTTGCTTGAGGGACATTTGGTTATATGGTTGTAGCCTTAAGAATACCCAATCACCTACATCAAAACTTCTTTCACTGCGATGTTGATCTGCTTGTTGTTTCATTCTATTTTATGCCAACACGAGGTTATCCTTTGAGAGTTGGAGGACTTGTTTTTGATGCTCAATGTGATCTTCCACTGCTTGAAACTTAGAATTTTCTCTTAAATATGATGTGATGGATGGTGGTTGATACCCCATAAAGTGCCATAAATGGGGTCATTTTTGTTGCTGTATGGAAGGAAGTGTTATACCACCATTCAGCCAGAGGCAACCATTTGACCCATTGTGTCTGTTTATTAGATACAAAGCAACGAAGATATCTTCCAAACATTTGTTTACTATCTCAGTTTTCCCATCAGATTGAGGATGATAAGATGAGCTATGATATAACTGAGTACCAAGACAAGAAGATAATTCTGTCCAAAAATTTCTAGTGAAAATGGGATCTCTGTCACTTACAATAATCTTGGGTTTCCATGTAGCTTTTGAATTGTTTCTATAAATGCAGTAGATATTGTACTGGCTTTAAATGGATGTAATGCACAAAAGTGTGCATACTTGGTAAGTTTGTCAACTACCTCCATGATGACACTCTTTCCCTCAGACTTGGGTAACCTATGATAAAAATCCATTGAAATCTCCTCCCAACGTTGGCTTGGAATGGATAAAGGTTGTAATAGACCCGGTGTCTTAATTGTTTCAACTTTATTTTGCTGGCAAACCAAACATTCCGCCACAAACTTTTGAATATCTGATTTAAGGCCCTCCAAAAAAAATTCCTTCTTAACCCTGTGGTAAGTTTTTAAAAATCCCGAGTGCCCTCCTAAGGGAGAAGTGTGCAATTCCATAAGAATCTTTTGTTTAGCTGGGAATTCTTACAGAGGTATAAGTGATCTTTGTACCATAACAAATCATTTTGCCAGCTAAATGTATCAGACGTACTGGAATCTTGTTGTAATTTTCGAATAAGTGCCCACACTTCTTCGTCATTCTTCCATTCCTCCCTTGCTTCGTTATCCAATCTGGTTGGATAATAGAAATGGCAGACAACAATGCTTCCACATCCTCATCCTTTCTTGAGAGTGCATCTGCGACCACATTTTGCTTCCCTTTTTTGTAGATGATTTCAAAGTCATAACCCAACATCTTTGTGACCCACTTTTGTTGCTCTTCAGAGGATAATCTTTGTTCTAAAAAGTATTTTAAGGCTATCATGATCCGTTTTTACCTTGAAGTGTCTTCCCATTAGGTAGGGTCGACATTTCTTAAGTGCATGTAGTATTGCCAACATTTCTTTCTCATAAATAGCTTTGTGTAAAAACTTTCCCTTGATTGGAGGACTTTCAAAAGAAATGGGTCTTTCATCTTGCATTCATTAAAACAGCACCAATTCCATTCCTGAAGCATCACATTCCACAATGAAGGTTTTCATGAAGTCCGGTGTAGCTAAGACCGGTGCTTGGCACATTGCCTCTTTAAGATGTTCAAAGGCCTTTGTTGCTTCCGGAGTCCATGAAATGCATCTTTCTTCAATAATGTTGTTAGAGGTGCTGCTCTTCTTCCATAATTCTTAACAAACTTGCGATAATACCCTGTCAACCCGAGAAATCCTAGCAGATGCTTTATGGATGTGGGGATTTTCCATTCCTTAATGGCTTTAATTTTGCTAGGGTCTACCTTAACTCCTTCATGAGATACAATATGACCCAGATATTCCACCTCTTGGACTCCAAAGACACATTTGGATCTTTTTTCATATAATTATTTCTCCTCCAATAGTTGTAGCACCCTGTCAACATGTTCAACATGATCCTTCCAAGATTGTTGTAGATTAGTATATCATCAAAAAATACTAACACAAATTTTCTAAGGAATGGTTTGAAAATTGAATTCATCAAACCTTGAAATGTTGAAGGTGCATTGGTAAGGCCAAAAGGCATGACCAAAAATTCATAATGACCCTCATGAGTTCTAATGTTGTTTTCGGAATGTCTTCAGTCTCATTCTGATTTGATGATACCCTGAACGATGATCCAACTTGGTGAAGTAAATTGATCCCTGCAATTCATCCAGTAATTCATCAATGACAGGAATGGGGAACTTATCTTTAATAGTGAGCTTGTTGAGCTTCCTATAATCTAGACACATGCGCCATGATCCATCCTTCTTGTGCACCAATACTACTGGAGCTGAGAAAGAACTTTGACTCGGTTGAATTATACCAGCCTCTAGCATTTCTGCAACCATACGTTCAATTTCACTTTTTTTGACATATGGATATCTGTACGGCCT
>APFE031305921.1:18565-35518 GCA_000404065.3 Pinus taeda
AGGTGCATTGGTAAGGCCAAAAGGCATGACCAAAAATTCATAGTGACCCTCATGAGTTCTAAATGTTGTTTTTGAAATGTCTTCAGTCTTCATTCTGATTTGATGATATCCTAAATGAAGATCCAAATTGGTGAAGTAAATTGATCCATGCAATTCATCCAATAATTTGTCAATGACAGGAATGGGAAACTTATCTTTAATAGTGAGCTTGTTGAGCTCCCTATAATTCGGACACATGCGCCATGATCCATCCTTCTTGTGCACCAGTACTATTGGAGCAGAGAAAGAACTTTGTCTAGGTTGAATTATAGCAGCCTCTAGCATTTCTGCAACCATACGTTCAATTTCACTCTTTTGGGAATAGGGATATCTGTACAGCCTGATGTTTGGAGGAACACTTCCTGGAATCAAATGAATAGTATGATCATGATCACGAATAGGTGGGAGACCTTTGAGAGTCTCAAATACCTTGGAATGATTGTCCAAGGCATTTTGGAGATCTGGAGAAATAGATGATTTCTATGTGGAAACATCTAGCGAACATAATTGTGCAATTACACCTTGTTGTTCCTTTTTTAGAGGCTTTGTCATACCGTTAGAGCTGATTATCTTTCCCCATTTCCCTGCAATACCCCTTAATTCAACTTCCTTTCCTTCCGCATAAAATTTCATGAAAAGTTCTTGAAAGTTAAAAGCTATTGTACCCAAGGATTGCAGCCATTGAACTTCTAGTACAACATCAACACCTCCCATTGGAATGGAAAGCATTGGGCTATTCAATACATATTCTCCCATGGATAGCTTGATATTATGGCACTTTTCAGAGCAATTTATCATTCCTCCATTTGCAACCATCACTTGACACTCTGGTGCTGGATATAGGAAGCAATTCAATTCTTTTGCTATCTTACAATGAATAAAATTGTGAGTACTTCTTGAATCAATCAACACTATTGCCTTTTTCTTCTTGATATGTCCTTCTATCTTGATGGTTTGATGAGTGTTAATTCTATCCAATGCAATACAAGATATGGTCGGATTCATTTCTTTTGATCTAGGCTTTGTTCTTGGAATATATCCTCTTCTTTTGACCTTTCTTGTTCCGTTTCTTCTTCCTCTTCACAATCTATGTAGTAATTTTTTCTCAGCACACTTTTAGTGTAATTGCTATCACAACTATAACAAAGCCCTTTTGCTCTTTTTTCTTCCAATTGTTGTGGTGTCAACCTTATAGGTTGTGGAAGGCTAGGGGCAACAACACTTCCATCTTTATAGTTGTAAGTGGTAGGCTTCTTGGTTGCCATAATTTTGCTTTCCATTTTTCTTGCTAACCTAAATGCCTTCTCTAATAAATCAAGTTCCCAAAGGCGAACATCATGTTGGATATTCTCTTTTAAAGTCCCTATGAACACATCAATCCTATGCTCCTCTGGAATATTTTTTACCCTTATGTTCAATTTTTGGAACTCCTCAATGTGCTCCATCATTGAACCCTTTTGTTTGAGACTTATCAAATGGCTAAAAAAAGTGTCGCTTTTTGTATCCTCATAATATGTTGTCATTTCTTCCGTAAAAATTGCCCAAGTGACAATTTGTTTACGAAAGCAAAGCCATTGATACCATGCAAACTGATTTGATTCCAAATATAAAGTTGCAATACGTACCTTTTGTGTGTTTTGCACATTATTGAGATCGAAAAACTGCTCCATCTGTAGTATCCATGTTGCAGGATGCTTGCCATCAAACTTCCTCATATCAATTTTTGGAATATGGTGGGTCTTTGATCCAAAATTGGAGTCTATGAAATCATGATTAACATTTCTTTTGTTCTCATCATCAATTTCTTTTACTACCCTTTCACCATTAGCGACCATTTCTTGTAGCAACTTATTCAAATTTATCTTCAATTCTTCCATCTTATCATCCATGCCATCCATCTTAGCGTCCATGCCATTCATCTTAGCTTCCATGCCCTTCTTTAAACCATCCATCTTAGCTTCCACGCCATACATCTTAGCTTCTACATCTTTCTTTAAACCATTCATCTTAGATTCTGTTACTTTTTGTGTGAGTGACATTTGTTGCGCTTGGTCTCGTAACTTTGATATATCATATTGCATTTCTTCTTCTTCTTCAAGATTCATGCTAGAACTTTTAGGTTGCTTACTAGGTGTTTGCATTTTCTTTCCTCGAGGCATCAATTACCGATAATAATGCTTTACTGTGCCCTTTGAATTCCTTCAATTAATTTTTCAAACCAAGCTTATGCAAAATTAAAAAAAAAAACTACACACCTTTTTTCACTTTGTAGGAGCTCAATATTGAATTTGATGTATCTCTATAATTTTAGATCATCCAGTTCTGAAATTGCGATCTGCAGTAGCCTTCTATGTCCTATTTCCAATGCCACCAGTCTGATCGAATTTAGATTCTCCAAGGCAGAGTTATGCACAATCTCCCAAGATGACCTGATTACAAACCTTTCCAGAAGAGTAAACTTGTATGAAGTGCCATGTGTCACTGTTTAGACCTTAGTATCTGAAAAATATATACAAGAAACTATAGTCTATCCTCTTTCTGTAACTGCTTACGAAATTTCAATCTGATGCTCAAAACAAAAGTTATGACGCTTTCCCCAAGTCACCTATTTGGAATGAAATTCGGGAGTCTGCAAAAAGGCCAACTTCCTCAGATCATATCTCCACAAATATAGTGCGAAATGCTCTGAAATTCAGACCCGAGGTTCACAACAATTTTGTCTCAAATGGATTTTTTTAGCATCTGAAACGTCGCAGAAAAAAAGTTATAGTGCAAATGCCACGATGACCTGTTTGGAGCAGCGAAACCCTAAAATTCAAAGCTCTGATACCAAATGTTATGAAATCAACTCACAAAAAGATAGAAAAGATAGTTGAAAGCCTTAGAATTCAGCCTCTTCAAGGGGGCAATCTCCTTTACATTACACAAATGAACAATTCTTGGATGATTCAAATGACAAGACCTCCTTTCTATATCTAGGAGTCTAAGGGGTCACAGTATAACCAAGCCGATTTAACAATAATAATATAAAGGCACAAAAATAACAATAGAGGGATTCTATGGGGCACAATAATAACAATATGGGGACAATAGGGGCACAACAATATTAATAAGGGATACAACTACAATAGTAATGGGGGCATCACTAGTATTATAGGGACCTAACAGAGACGAAGGCTAGAGAAAAGCCAAGATTGCCTGTGAGCATTTGAGGATTGTACTGAGAGCTGGCTAGCTGTGAGAGCTAAGGCTTTGTATAATTCCTATGTATTTCCATCATGTATGATAATAAAATAGCGTGGCATTTTTAGCTGAGGGTTTCCCCAAAGTATTTTCATGTGTATTGTGTCATTGATTCTTCTTCTTCTGGTTATATTGTTCAGCTCGATCTTTAAGCTTCTGCAAATTGATAGTAGAAGTAGGTTATAGTATTCTGCTTCGATTTATATTGCATTATCGGGTTACCTACACAGATTTTCTACATGATATCAGAGCTAGATTTGTAGAAATTTTCTACATGGTATGAGAGCTAGATTTGTAGAAATTTTCTACATGGTATCAGAGCTGTGAACAGTATACTGAGAAGAGAATTCGAAGTTTGAAGTTCGGGGTTGCAGGTGCAAATCAAATTCATATCATACTTCAAGGTTGGCCAATGGCATTTTATGGCTTGAGACTCAAGTATGCCTTGGAAGGTAGCTCGAATTACATAGCATGTAAAGATAGAATGGAGGTTGTATTAGAAGACAATGGCTTGAAGGAATTCATTGATCAAGACGAAACGAGACAGATCATCCTTGAGGGAGTTCAAAACCATATTGTCTCAAGTCTCCATGGGAAGGATACTCCATTTTCAATGTAGAAGACATTGAAGAACCTCTACCAGAACAATAGCGATCAGAGGAAATTGGCACTCAAGGATAAGCTTCGAAGAATCAAGATGGAGAAGGGCGATACTATTTCCACATATTTGAACAAGCTCACCATCTATAGAGATGAGCTTGGTAGTGTGGGAATAACTACTGTCGATGATGATATGGTGAGCCTCGCTCTCCTTGGCCTTCCAAAGAGTTGGAATAGCTACCAGGACTTTGTGAATGGAGGGGAGAAATTACCGAATTGGGAACGACTGTGGTCGGATCTTATGCAGGAGGAGATCGTGAGGAGCACACGAGATGGTTCTTCATCCAAGAATGATGATGAAGAAAATATGGCCTTAGCAAGTAAGGCAAGGAAAGGGAAGGGGAAGGCTTCCCATTTCAAATCGAATTATTCTCATGAAGGGAAGAAGGGTGACATGTCTAAAGTAAGATGCTTTAATTGTCACAAGATGGGACATTATGCGACTAATTGCCCATCGAAGAAGTCCAAGAAGGGTTCCTCGAAAGGATCGGAAGGTGAGGCATTAGCCTCTCAGTTCGAAATGGACTTTACCCTCATCGCATGCATGGTGTCATCGATGATGGGTTATGTATGATATCTTGACAGTGGAGCCTCGTTCTACATGACCGGTGATAAAAATTTATTCAGTGCCTTGGAGGAGAAAGACCTCAAGATGCGCATAGAGATGGGTGACGACGGAAGGTATAGTGTTTTAGGAGTGAGCATGGTTGCTTTTCAGAGGGAGCATGGAGCACCTCTCACCTTGACAAATGTGATGTATGTGCCTGGACTGAAGAAGAACTTAGTATCGGTCGAGATGTTGGAGGACAAAGGCTACGATGTTGTCATCAGTAAAGGAAAGGTATTCCTAAGACACATAGCCACGGGTCAGACCAAGAGGATAGGGATTCGGGTGAAGAATCTCTATAAACTAGAGGTAGATGATTGTGCAACATTGAGTACGAAAGCAGAATTGGTGCAAAGCCAAGATATTGGCGAGTTGCGGCACAGGCGGTTGGACCATTTTCATCATGGGGCTTTGAAGATAATGCAGCAGATATCTAGAGGACTTCCCAAAGGTAAACTTGAGTAAGTTGACACATGCAAAGGTTGTACCTTGGGAAAGTACACCAAGTCTTCCTTTCATGATCAAGACAGTCGAGTAGAGGCTATCTTAGAGCGAGTTCATACTGATTTGTGTGGACCATTCTCGACGACATCCACAACAAAGCAAAGGTATTATGTGATTTTCATTGATGACTATTCTTGTAAATGCTAGATTTATTTCATGCAAAAGAAGGACCAAACCTTCACAAAGTTTTGTGAGTTCAAAGCTTTGGTCGAGAAAGAGCCAGGGAAGAAAATCAAGGCCTTGAGAAGCGACAACGATGGAGAATATGTCTCTCAAGAGTTAAGGACATTTGTGCAGCGGAAGGAATTAAAGGAGAGTTGACGGCACCTCATAACCCTCAACAAAATGGGGTGGCCGAGAGGAAGAACAAAACTATTGTAGGGGCAGCACGGGCAATGCTGCATGACCAAGGCTTACCACTTCACTTGTGGGTTGATGCATACAACACAACGGTCTATTTGCAGAATAGAAGGCCGCATCGCATACTTGGGATGTGTTGACACTACGTATCAATTATCGATAGCAGTACACCCCCTTTTTTCGCAAAAGGGTAGTGCTTGATCGTTGTGTTCGTACCATTCGACTATCATCATCAACCCAATCATGTTATTTTGTAAACCCTGTCTACATGTGTAAATTGTAAATAATCTTAGCAGATCTGTGTCATGCATGTAATTGCCTATGTAAACCTAATCTTCTAGTGATAATCTATGTTCCGGAAGGTTTTTTGTCCCACCGATCCATGATCGGCAGAGTTTCCCTTCAGCCTAACCCCAAAGCCGGAATGGATTGTCATTAAAATCTTAGGGGAGTCCTAGTGAGCTAAGTCGAGTCCATGTAAAAGTGATTTGGGAATAATCCTAACTATTTGGTTAGATTATTTTATTGAAAATTGCTTGATTTGCTAAGATTATGATTGTGTCATAGAACTGGATAGTCTATGAGGGTCTATGTCAAATGGGTTTTCCCCCTTGAGATGTAAAAATCATGATGTAAAATGTCTTGAGGGATAGAAAATAATTAATCCCCTCATAAGTCTTAGGTCCTAGGTGATTTTTTCAAAGGCTAAGTTCGAGGGTCCCTTTGAATAAAAATAAAAAAATAAAAAAATAATAATAATAAATAAAATGAAATAAAATAATAAAAATAATAATAAGTCAAAGTTTTGAGGAAATAAATGCGAAATTTTAAAATTTTATATTAAAATGTGAAATTTCTTCAACATTTAAAATTTTTTACGGATGAGATTAAAAGAGATTTTGATTCTCATCGACGGTCGAGATCACTTTGACATGGATCACTTGAACTAGCCGTTGGGAAATTTATCTTTAAATAGGGTGTCAGGGGTCATTTGAGATCATTCGATCTGGGAATCTTGTGCTAAAGAAAAATCTCTTGTAGTCATTTTTCATGTGCAATAAAGAAAGACTTTGAGGTTGAAATCTTGCTGGTGCTACTCTTCCGGAAATGCTGTAAGATGTTTTATTTTTGTGCATGATTTTAATTTCAGCGATTGATGATAGCTTTATGAAGAGTGATTTTAAACACAGGTATCTTGTTTAGTCGCTAGGGTTTGAATGGTAGTTAAATTTCTGATTATGATGGCATGTATCTCCATTAGATCTGAATTTTAGTATCGTTTTTTCCCTCTTTGTTAATGGTTGAATTAAGCTGTGCAGGATATCCTTGATTTTGAGTATACCGGGTGTTCGGGGAAGTTCTTGGCTGAACTAGCCAACTCTTGGTTTGCATTTTCTGAAGAGCCCAGCTGGTTTTGATCTAGGGCTTATCATTAGAATTTCTACTATGGATGCGTGAAGGGTTTTCTGAAGCACCTCATATCGAACTTAAAATTTTGAAAATATTTTTGTGGCATACTAACAAATCTGGCTATTTAGAGCTTTCAAACTGTGAATACTGTAATTATTTAGCTATTTTTAGAGTTTTTTTTTTAGTATGATCCTTACATATATTGTTTCAGGGTGTTTGTTTTGTCATTGTAGGTTGCAAAGCTAAAGAGGATATTTTTGTTTGAAGCCAGATCTAGGCCGTGGAGGGTAAGATCTGGCCTCAGAGTCAGCTCTTGCAGGGATTTTTTGGAAAAGGTTTCTGAAGAAATTCGAGGTTTTCCAAGCCATTTGATCGCTGGGGTTCATAAAAATTATTTTCCAAGAATATTAACTAGCATTTTGCAGTCCAAGGGTTTTAAAGTCATTCATTTTCAGATCTAAATTTTTTTTTTATGAGGGTTTCAAGAAATCTGAAGCAGAGCTGATAAAAAAAAAAAAATTGGAAAATACTTTTAGGTTTTGGTAAACTTTTTTAGATTGATTGGATGCCTAGTGGGGTTTCATTGCCGCGGAAAATTTTCAAAATTTTAAAGGGCAACAGGCTTTGTTGCTGCTATCCCCTCGAAAATCCTCGTAGTCTTCCAACTACAAGTCGAATCCCTCCTCGAAGTCGTCTCCTTCACTTCAAATCGCTGCCATTCACTGGCTGCTGCCAACTATCCATCGATCTACCATCCCTGCATTTTCTTCCATTTACGCTACCTTCTCCAAAAACCTCCTCATGTGATTTCACTCTACCCCTCAACTCTTTCTCATTCAAACCCCTCCAACGCTCTCAGTCTACCAAACTTTTCTCCCACTACCCATTCAAACTGTCGACTGCTCTTCTCTTTCAGTCATCGCTCTCCTCTCCTTAACCTTCACCCATTTCCCTTCTGTGATCCCTTCCAAACTCGCAGCTCCCTTGATTACCTGTGTATTACCTCATGCAACCCCCATTGCTGCCTCAACTATCTCTCCACGCAAGCCTTCGAACCCTCTCTGCCTGTGTCCGTCCAGCTCTTCATTCACACTGCTTTCTCTTCGTCATCCTCCCTTTCCACCTGCGGGCAGTCACCTCTGCGGTCTCCATTCACCTGTACATCCGAGCTTCCCTTCTCCAGCTCCTCGCTCCTTCCTCACGCTGCT
This sequence comes from Pinus taeda, assembly GCA_000404065.3. NCBI lineage: Eukaryota > Viridiplantae > Streptophyta > Pinopsida > Pinales > Pinaceae > Pinus > Pinus taeda. The sequence continues at coordinate 26,597 of APFE031305921.1, forward strand.
ACTCATTTTCCCGCAGCTCAAAGCCTCCATCCCTCGACCTCCCATCGAGCTCCTTCAGCCGCCGTTGCCAAGTTTCCTCAAGCAAACCTACAGAGCAATAGAACAAATAAATTCGATTTTATTTTTATGTAGGTGTGCGGGTAAGTTTAGAATTACGTTAGCTCTTGTTTTTCTTTTCATTTAAATTTTTAATTAGATTTAGATTAGATTTTATATAGTTTAGAATTTAATTATTTTTGTTAATATTCCGATTTCATTTAGATTTTAATAAATTTTCTTTTAGTCTTAAATTTCATTTCATTTGTATATATTTAGTGTTTGTTTTAAATTTCATTTTCATTTAGTTTAGATTTAGATTTTTGTTTATTTTGATTTTAATAAAAATAAAAAATAAAAACCCTAAAAAAAAAATTAATTTTCAAAAATTAAAAAATCTAAAAATTTATAAAAATCCTAAACATTAAAAAAATCATAAAAATTTTGGTGATTAAAGATTTTAAAAACCTAACAAAAGGGATTTGCGCTTTAATGTTAAAAAAATTTATATTTGGCCTCTGGCCCATTAAATTTTTTATTTTTAGCCCTTTTAATTCATTTTTTCATCGCCTTAAAAGATTTTAAATTTTTCAGTTACCACTAAGCCTTATTGCCTAAGGAATAATTAAAATATAAATTTAAAGTTCCTTTGGTCATTAAATGCGTGATTTTCCTATGGTCAAATTACGATAAATGCTTTAAGCTATATTGACTGTTGGAAAAAAATTATTAATTCTAGATCTTGGTCATTAATGATAATTGTTATAAATTTGGAATCTTTCGCATGTGACAATGTTGGGCATTTATGTGGATTATCGTCACTTTTTCATCACATATTGAAAATCGATCTAGATAGCTTGTTTTATTGATGGTCTAAAATTATTTCTATCTTGTGGTTGTGTCTTGTTTTGGTATTTACTCTATCTGATTTAATCATTTAAACCCATCAAGTTATCCATCATTTGTTTGCCTCGCTGTGTCTCCCAACCTAGCTGGTTCCCAATTGGTCTTCCTTTATCCCATAGAGTCTACCCCCCTTAGCCTAGGGAGACGATTTAAACGGAGAGATCCGGGATCAAGGTGACAGCCCCTGGTCTGAGCACTGTCGCGGTGCCTGGACACTCTGTGCGACAACATTTTTTGGCATTGTTGCCAGGGATATTTTATCCTTGGCACTTCAATGACATTTTATTTTCATTCTCCTCATATCATCTTTATCATTTTTACCAGCAACACTAACAATTTTTTGGCACCGTTGCTAGGGATACTTTATTCTCGGCGTTTCAACAACATTTCCTCATTCATCTTCTCATTTGTCATCTTTTCATTTGAGCCGACAACGACAACATTTTTTGGCGCCGTTGTCGGGGATAGAGTTTTTCTATCCTTGGTCCTCACGACATTCATCATTCAACTTTCATCTTTCTCATCTCTCATTCGAGCCGACAAAGTCAACAATTTTTGGCACATCTCATCTTTTCCGCCATTCATTAGCCTGTCAAGTGGCCAGGATTTTTTCATTGCCCGATCTTTCGTCATATCGTTTAATCATACCTTTAGCACTTGGACTTCTCAATTTGTTTCTTGTTTGGGTGGCAACTCCATTTCTTTTCATTTATTTTTCCCAAACAAGAAGCCTTCCTTATATCCGGTTGTTTGTTGCCTTTTGGACCTTAGAGTTAGATTCATGTTCAAGTGGCAACTCCACTTCTTTCATCTCTTGATTTTCTTGAACAGAGATCTCTCTCTATCATCCTTTTGGTCCCTCATTATTCATCATGGATTATTTGTTTTACTGATGTTCTCCATGATATTCGAGAAGTGATCATTTCTAAATTGTCTTTGTTCTCAGGTGGTGATTCAATTGCTGTTAGAAAGCATCTATGCAGGTTTTCTCGTATAATGCTCATATATTGTAGTTCTCCCCAGTATGATCATGAAGCTGTCAAAATGCATCTGTTTGTCTTTTCTTTAGAGGGTGATGCTTTGAATTGGTTTAATAATTGTCCTGAAGACTCTTTCACTTCTTTACAAGACATTATCAATGCTTTTAAAGATAGATATGGTTATCTAGACAGCTCGCTTTGTGCCCCTAAAATTGTGCAATAGAATGAAAGTAATCTGATGAAGGGTCAAGCTGTCAATGAAAGATTTCAAGACAATTCTTCATATCAGAATGTGCCATCCACCTGTATCGTTGCAAATCAAATCCATGATAGTGGAAAAGCAGGGACAAATTGTAAAATCAGTGTCGACAATGAAAGGGAAAATTAGAAGCAAATTATAGAAGAACTAATGCGGCTGGTAAAAAATATGGAGATCAATCAAGAAAATTTTGTAACTGATTATGCTAATGATATGAGAACTTTATGCACCCACCTAGAAAAACATGATAAGGAGATGGAAATCATGAAAATTAAACACTCTGATCACGTAACCAACATGCAAAGTCAGCATGCTAAGGAAATTGGGACCATGAAAGCTAATCATGACAGGGAAATTAATTTTATGCAAAGCAAGTTATTAGCCCTAGAGGAAAATATGACGATCATGGAACTCAATCATTCAAATCAAGTGACTGCCATGGAAGCAAGTTATCACAAAGAAATAAGTGCTATTCAGAACAAGTTGTCAACTATGGATGATGAAATGACCATCATGAGATTCGATTATAATAACTAGTTGGCTACCATGCAAGAGAATCATAAGAAAGGGATAAACTCTCTGCAACATTGTTTGATGACCATAAAGGTAAAGGACGACAAAGTAATAAAAGATATGGAAGCTAGTCAGTTATGTTTTCAGAATAAGTTATTGACCATGGATGAAGACCATGCCAGGGAAATCAGTACTATGAGGGTTGAACACTCTAGCCAGATGGATGCCATAACGATATAGGTATAGAAATTTCAGCATCAATCAGAGGATGAAAGAAACAAGGAGATGCCAATAGATCAGAAGCCTCATTATCTGCTGCAACAAGCTCCATCTTATTATGAGGTCCTTTGTTCCATTGAAAAGTGGCTAACTGAAGGTGACCTAGATAAAATGGAAATTAATAATCGGGTTGATGCTCACACGATTAATCCACTAGTCATAGAAGATCAAGTTATACCTCATGACACCTATGAGACTGATCCATCATCCTTGACAGAGCAGATGCAAAATGAAGAAAGACATGTCATGCATATCTTACATACTTCATCTGAGAGTTTTGAAGCAGAATGTTCCACATCACCAGTGATACAGCCTGCCATGAAGAAAAAGCGCAAGAGAAAGAGAATGAGAAAAAGATTTGATGCATCAAATGGCCGCGAGCAACTTGATTTTCGGAGAGGAAAAAGTCCTACCATTGATCCGAATTGGATCCTTAAACATTTCTCATGACTATTTCAAAATTATGTCAGATCAAATCTTATGAATAACAAGTATCATAAATGACCTCTGGACAATGGCAATTGTGGCCTGCACGGAACAATGAGGACCCTTGGTCAAAGCACGCTGACTGTTGGCCCATGGAGACTACGCATCGACGCAAATTGGCAAGCGGAAGCCCAAATCCAAAAACAGAGGCGGTTTCTAATACGCGATTAGCTCGAGCGCTCAGTCACAAGGGAAAACAGGAAACCATGCAAAAAACGTCAGAAGGCGGGTCCTGCGCCCAAAACCGACAGGATATCGCATGCACTTTGAGCGGTAAGTGGGTTTGGCCGAGTTCAGCGCAATGCCATACACCGGGCGACGCTTGTCTAGCGGATAAGAGAGAAAACCGCTTACATCGCATGAGTAACAGTCGAGCAACTTAACCGCGCGATATAAATAGAGACCATAGGATTCGGAGGCTGCAGATCAACGGTGGAAAATTAACTCGATGGATGACCGGGTTCGATGAGAAAATAGACTGAGGCACATAAAGATTTAAGGTCCAGCATGACCAATGAGCTAGCAGGAGAATCGGTTTCGCGGGAAAATCCTAGAGTAACAGAAATAACGACCATTCAAAAGAAAACTGACACTCAGTCCGGAAGGCAACAAGTGGCTACCTCTCTATGCAGCGTTACACTGCGATGATGACGCAGAGCAGGGGAATTCCAGTGGACAGAGGTAGGCGATCCAGAGCGCTGGGAAGAGGAAACGAACAGTCAGGGAGCAGATTGGTTTTAAGCCACGAACATACAAAGAGTAAAGGGGAACAAAAGTAGAGAAAGAAGCGAATTGTAGAGAACAGAGAAGTCGAGCTAACCTGCAGAGCAAAGGCAGCATCGAGCAGACAAAGACAGAGAGAGTTCGAGAGTCTGTGAACTCCAGAGAGGGCTTGAGAGGTTCAAGAAACTCCTTTGTGTATACCTGTCAGGTACTGAGTACCAAATTGGACTCATACCATTGAGACCAGTTGAGGTCGAGATTCAGTAAGGGGGAATCTGTGTACTCTAGAGGCTTGTGGGATCCAAGTACCACCCTATTGATCATCATTTGTTAAGTGAGACTCAAATTGAGCTCCTTATTGTAAAATCTCTGCTTAAGACACAATAGAAAGGGCCACCACTGAATCTGGACCAAGAGACATAGTCCAAGAAGATTGGGTGAACTCCTTATTAAATCTATTATGTTCTGTATTTGCTCACTATGTTTCTCTTACTATTTCAAGTGTCTGCGTATTTCACAATCTTATCGATCCGTTGCCTAAAATAACATAGACACACCCCAGTACATGAGTTTGTAATATCTTCATTAATTAACTAAGATCATTCACGAGTGATTTTCAGATTAACCATACGCAGGATTGGACATGGCACATCCGAGAAGCAACCCACAAATTTGCCTGAAAGCAGGAAAATGCTCAGTATACACTATATTGAATGCATCTGATGCCATGGGGCATCCTCTGTATTTATAACCCTACTTGTCTTTTCAGCATTTCATTTCTATTTTAGGATTAGATCTACCTTTTCATGTTACTAGATAGTTAATAAATGAAGAGCTCATATCTTTCATGTGCTTAATATTATATGATGATTTTTAGATGGGCGCTACTTATGTTTTGTTATGTGTTGCGTAGATGCAGATTCTGGATTCTCACATTCCTACAGTGCAGCAGAGTGTCCCCAAGTAGAGCCACATGTTGACCACTACGTGTCAACTACCGATAGCAGTACACCCCTTTTTTTTGCAAAAGGATAGCGCTTGATCATCATGTTCGTACCATTCGACTATCATCATCAGCCTAATCATGTTATTTTGTAAACCCAACCTGCATGTGTAAATTGTAAATAATCTTAGCAGATCTGTGTCATGCATGTAATTGCCTAGGTAAACCTAATCTTCTAGTGATAATCTACGTTCCGGAAGGTCTTTTGTCTCACCGATCCATGATCGACAGAGTTTTCCTTTAGCCTAACCCCAAAGCTGGAATGGATTTTGTCATTAGAATCTTAGGGGAGTCCTAGTGTGCTAAGTCGAGTCCATGTAAAAGTGATTTGGGAATAATCCTAACTATTTGGTTAGATTATTTTATTACAAATTGCTTGATCTGCTAAGATTATGATTCTGTCGCAGAACTAGGTAGTCTATGAGGGTCTATGTCAAATGGGTTTTCCCCCTTGAGATGTAAAAATGTAAAAATCGTGATGTAAAATGTCTTGAAGGATAGAAAATAATTAATCCCTTCATAAGTCCTAGGTCCTAGGTGATTTTTCCAAAGGCTAAGTTCGAGGGTCCCTTTAAATAAAAAAATAAAAATATATATAAAAATAATAATAAAATAATAATAAATCAAAGTTTTGAGGAAATAAATGCAAAATTTTAAATTTTTATATTAAAATGTGAAATTTCTTCAACATTTAAAATTTTCGACAGATGAGATTAAAAGAGATTTTGATCCTCATCGACGGTCGAGATCACTTTGACATGGATCACTCGAACTAGCCGTTGGGGAAATTTATCTTTAAATCGGGTGTCAGGGGTCATTTGAGATCATTCGATCTGGGAGTCTTGTGCTAAAGAAAACTCTCTTGTAGTCATTTTTCATGTGCAATAAAGAAAGACTTTTGGGTTGAAATCTTGCTGGTGTTACTCTTCCAGAAATGCTGTAAGATGTTTTATCTCTGTGCATGATTTTAATTTCAGCCATTGATGATAGCTTTATGAAGAGTGATTTTAAACACAGGTATCTTGTTTGGTTGCTAGGGTTTGAATGGTAGTTAAATTTCTGAATATGATGGCAGGTATCTCCATTAGATCTGGATTTTAGTATCGTTTTCTCCCTCTTTGTTAATGGTTGAATTAAGCTGTGCAGGATATCCTTGATTTTGAGTTTACAGGGCGTTCGGGGAATTCTCGGCTGAACCAGCCAGCTCCCGGATTGCATTCTGAAAAGCCCAGCTGGTTTTGATCCCGAGCTTATCATTAGAATTTCTGCTGCAGATGCATGAAGGGTTTTCTAAAGCACCTCATATCGAACTTAAAATTTTGAAAATATTTTTGTGGCATACTGACAAATCTGGCTATTTAGAGCTTTCAAACTGTGAATACTGTAATTATTTCGCTGTTTTTAGAGTTTTTTTTAGTATGATCCTTGCATATATTGTTTCTGGGTGTTTGTTTTGTCATTGCAGGTTGCAGAGCTGAAGAGGATATTTTTGTTTGAAGCCAGATCTAGGCCCTGGAGGGTAAGATCTGGCCTTAGAGTCAGCTCTTGCAGGGGTTTTCTGGAAAAGGTTTCTGAAGAAATTCGAGGTTTTCCAAGCCATTTGATCGCTCGGGTTCATAAAAATTGTTTTCCAGGAATATTAACCAACATTTTGCAGTCCAAAGGTTTTAAAGTCATTCATTTTCAGATCTGAAATTTTTTATATGAGAATTTCAAGAAATCTGAAGCAAAGCTGATAAAAAAAAATAAAAGAAATTGGAAAATACTTTTAGGTTCTGGTAAATTTTTTTAGATTGATTGGATGCCTAGTGGGGTTTCATTGCCGCGGAAAATTTTTGAAATTTTAAAGGCCCACAGGGTTTGCCGCTACTATCCCCTCGAAAATCCTCGTAGTCTTCCAACTACAAGTCGAATCCCTACTCGTAGCCATCTCCCTCACTTCAAATTGCTGCCATTCACTGGTTGCTGCCAGCCATCCATCGATCTACCATCCCTGCGCTTTCTTCCATTTACACTGCCTTCTCCAAAAACCTCCTCACGTGGTTTCACTCTACCCATCAACACTTTCTCACTCAAACCTCTCCAATGCTCTCGGTCTACCCAATTTTTTCTCCCACTGCCCATTCAAACTCTCAACTGCTCTTCTCTTTTAGTCATCGCTCTCCTCTCCTTAACCTTCACCCATTTCCCTTCTACGATCCCTTCCAAACTCGCAGCTCCCTCGATTACCTGCATATTACCTCACGCAGCCCCCATTGTCGCAGTCCATTGCTGCCTCAGCTATCTCTCCACGCAAGCCTTCGAACCCTCTCTGCCCGCGTCAGTCCAGCACTTCATTCACGTTGCTCTATCTCCGCCATCCTCCCTTTCCACCTGCAAGCAATCACCTCTACGGTCTCCATTCACCTGTACATCCGAGCTTCCCTTCTCCAGCTCCTTGCTCCTTCCTCACGCTGTTACTCGTTTTCTCGTAGCTCAAAGCCTCCATCCCTCGCCTGCCATCAAGCTCTTCAGCCGCCGTTGCCAAGTTTCCTCACGCAAACCTGCAGAACAATAGAACAAATAAATTCAATTTTATTTTTATGTAGGTGTGCGAGTAAGTTTAGAATTAGGTTAGCTCTTGTTTTTCTTTTCATTTAAATTTTTAATTAGATTTTATATAGTTTAGAATTTAATTATTCTTGTTAATATTCCAATTTCATTTAGATTGTAATAAATTTTCTTTTAGTCTTAAATTTCATTTCATTTGTATATATTTAGTGTTTGTTTTAAATTTCATTTTCATTTAGTTTAGATTTAGATTTTTGTTTATTTTGATTTTAATAAACAAAAAAATCATTAAAAAAAATCCTAAAAAAAATTTAATTTTCAAAATTAAAAAATCTAAAAATTTATAGAAATCCTAAACGTTTAAAAAAATCATAAAAATTTTGGTGATTAAAAATTTTAAAAAACCTAACAAAAGGGATTTGCGCTTTAATGTTAAAAAAATTTAAATGTGGCCTATGGCCCATTAAATTTTTTATTTTTAGCCCTTTTAATTCATTTTTTCATCGCCTTAAAAGATTTTAAATTTTTCAGTTACCATTAAGCATTATTGCCTAAGGAATAATTAAAATTTAAATTTAAAGTTCCTTTGGTCATTAAATGTATGATTTTCCTATGGTCAAATTACGAGAAATGCTTTAAGCTATATTAACTGTTGGAAAAATTTTATTAATTCTAGATCTTGGTCATTAACGATAATTGTTTTAAATCTGGAATCTTTCGCATGTGACAGTGTTGGGCATTTATGTGGATTATCGTCACTTTTTTATCACATATTGAAAAATCGATCTGGAGAGCTTGTTTTATTGATGGTTGATTTAAATATCGAAGGCACTAGTCTGAAATTATTTCTATCTTGTGGTCGTATCTTGTTTTGGCATTTACTCTATCTGATTTAATCATTTAAATCCATCAAGTTATCCATCATTTGTCTGCCTCGTTGTGTCTCCCAACCCAGCTGGTTCCCAATTGGTCGTCCTTTATCCCATAGGGTCTAGCCCGCTTAGCCTAGGTAGATGACTTAAACAAAGAGATCGGGGATCAGGGTGAAAACTCTCAGTCTGAGTGTTGTTGCGGTGCCTAGACACTCTACGCGACAACAGGATGGAGATACCAGAGGAAGCTTTCTCCAGTAAGAGACCAGATGTGGGTCACTTCAGGATCTTTGGCTCATCGGTATATTTCCATGT
>APFE031305921.1:35538-56434 GCA_000404065.3 Pinus taeda
GTTCCAAACTGTTTGAGGAACTAATAGTGAGTTAATAGTCAGTTGATGCATTAATGCACTCAACTAGTGCTACTCCAGTTAATTGAAGATTCCCTCATTAGAAACTCATATATGTCTATTTTGAGAAAGACCCAACTAAGATAAATGTTCAAGGACAGTGTACTATCAGTTGCATGTGTTTTCTCATGGACAAAACTCATGCATGTAGTCAAGGATTTATCTTTGAGGATTGCATAGTTTTGGAGGATGGGTTTTCCACTTGGTAAGAGAGAATCATCCACAAGGAATAGCGCAAGGAAATAGGAGCTTGGAGGGCAGAGAGGAAGGTTGGAGAGAAGCCAAGATTACCTGTGAGCATCTGTGAGGATTGTACAGAGAGATGGCTAGTTGTGAGAGCTAAGGCTTTGTATAATTCCTATGTATTTCCACCATGTATGATAATACAATAGTGTGAGGTTTTTAGCTGAGGCTTTCCCCAAAGTATTTTCATGTGTATTGTGCCATTGATTCTTCTTCTTCTGGTTATATTGTTCAACTCGATCTTTAAACTTCCGCAAATTGATAGTAGAAGTAGGTTATAGTATTCTGCTTTGATTTATATTGCATTATCGGGTTACCTACACAAATTTTCTACATGGTATCAGAGCTGGATTTGTAGAAATTTTCTACAATTATCTTGTGATGTTTTCATCATTATTATTAGTTCTTATTAATTATCTTTCTTATCATCAAGACTAATGCCAAGTAACAAGTAGAAGAGAACATAAGATATAGGCACACTGCCAGGGAAAAACCCCCATCACGAGAAAAACCCAGTCACAAATTCTTCCTTCAATAGATTCAAAAAGATGAGATGACCAAGACCCTTACAATCTAGATTCAAGACCACCTCCATCCATCAAGTCAACCTCATCATTGTGCTTGCATCAAATCCTTATCACTGTGTTTGCACTGAGACTACATCACTGTGTTGGTACTAACTCTGAAATCATTCACTGAGATTTCTCCGAGACTGTGACACTGTGGTGAGACTTCATCATTGTTTTTGCACCGAAATAAGATAGCATTGAAATTGTGATAATACTGAGACTGTGATCTCTGTAATAGCCTAAAAACATGGTCACCATAATAGTCCGAAACTGAGATAGCATTGAAACTGTCCACGGTAAACACTGAAACTTTATTTCTTGGATCACGGAAGGCTTTTGTGAAGTCCAAGCTTCCATTCTATAATGGTATCGAAACTTATCTCTGAGATTGCACCGAAACTTCCTCTCTGTGATCACCGAAATTTAGCTCTAAAATTGCAAGTTTTTAGTTGGTGTAATGTGAAGATCCCAATTTCGTATATATAGTGGTTGCCACAATATAAATATGCCGACATATGTTCATGAAGAGTTGCGCCTTTGTTATAGGCCAACATGAGTTCATTTTATGACAATTTCTTTGAGGCAGATTTGAAGGAGTCATTGAGGAGGCTGACTTGATGATGGAGGAGTCTTTAACCAATAAACACATTGACTTTGAAAATACCCTAAAGCCTACAATGGAGGCTTGAACTAAGACAAATGACCCAAGCATGAAACCCATGCTTTAATAAGTAAATTTCAATAATAATAAAATTCTTTTTGCTTTTCTTTTGACAAATATATTACGTTTTGACTTCAAGTACAATTATGAAGACCGAACCTAGTTACATTTTCCAACACTCCCTCTTAACTAGGGAGGTACATATAATCAAAGAAGTACATGGAAGATCTCAACACATCATCTATGAAGAAGTTTAGGCATCGCAATGCCATGGACTAGATTCCTGACAAGGGAAATCTATCCATTGGTCTCTCAACAATTTAGGCACCACAATGCCACAAACTAGATACCTGACTAGGGCAATCTATTCGGGTGGGAAGAAGATGGATTCAATCTTTCAACCTCTCTAGGTACCATCAGGCTTACTTGCTAGCCATCATCCCAAAGATCCAGGTGTGTGTCAGAGCTCAATGACTTGTTGATTTTGGGTAGCATCAAATGTGATCTAGCTCTGAAATTTTGTGGAGGGGCTAGAACACATAAGATCTACAGAACCCAGAAATCGTTTGGAGAAATTCCACCCGGATGAGGAGTTATTAAAATAATTAATATTTTTAATGAGTTCCTAAGTCTAAACTTAGGAAAATAAAAATATTGATGTGTATTAATAAAAAAATGGGTGAGGAGGTTCTGAGTGACGAGGATCAAGCCTGTTTTAATCTTAGCCATTGATTAGAGATTAGATCACAGTCGTTGATTCATCAACAGGAAAAGTATAAGAGGAGGCTTGAGGGTTAATTGGAGATAAACCGAATTGATCAAAGAGTTTGATTTTTCTGGGGTTAGGTTCGCTGAGAAAATCGAGCTAGTGATCTGAGTTGTAGTGAGGGGTAGTTCAGTAAGGGAACTTCAGTCTGAGGCCAAAGAATACATAGTAGAGAGGCAGAGCAGCACCGAGAGAGACAGCGCAGTCCTAGAGAGGGTGACGCAGAGGCCGTAGGGGCTGACGCAGGTGACACAGAAGCCGTAGGGGCTAACGCAACTTAGAGGCCACGCTTGGGAGATTCTATGGGGCAAAGAGGGAGCAGTTCAGCAAATCGACTTTCTAAGCAAGGGAGGCTCACTGCGGCGGTGACACAACTCCTAGAGGAGGTGATGCAGTTCCATCGCAGAGCTTGGAGCAGCCATCGCTACCCAGCACTGGGAATAGCCGTATTGTCTGTGGGGTTTGATCATGTAGTTGCGAATTTGCCGGAATATCTATCTCTAGATAGAGGTACTTCTGCCAGAATTTTTCTCTGTTGGGTGAGCCATATCTGGCACCCTAGTTATATTCAAGAATATGCTTGATAATACAAACCCTCTAAATGTTGCACTGGTTTTCCCGAATTGGAGTTTTCCAGGAACGATTGTCTAAAAATAACGGTGTCCGTTGTGTGATTGTCTCAGTGTATTTCATTTCATGCTCTGTATGTATGTGTAGGCTGCAATAGTGTTTTACATCAATATTTATGTAATTAAATAACTTGCTAATGCAAAGAACAAGAAGGAAATGTTAAACCACTAATTGCAGTAGGGGTTTCTAATGTGTAGATTCAGAAATTTTCACATGGTATCAGAGGGATTGCAGATCATAGGCGACTGAAGGCACTAGCCAAGAAATCTAGAGAATTTGCAGCAGAAAAGAAGTTGTCCCGAGTGACAACATTGTTCCAGAGCCAAAGATGCAGAAGGAGTGATGCAGAGGCTCACGTAGTGCATGCGTCAGTACTCTGAGCCAGGTGGAGGTGACACAGTAGCTGGGAGGAGCCCATGCAGTAGCTGCTTCAGCCGTCAAGGTCGACGCAAAGGTAAAGGGGGGCAGATCAGGCTCACGCAGAGCCACATCATCTTTCTGAGCCAGGAAGGATTGACTCAGTTGGCCAGGAGGAGCTGATCCAGCCCACATATGGTTGCACAGAGCCTAAAGGGCTCAGGTTCTTCAAGTTGTCGGGGCTAAGGAAGCTGAACATATTTTTGGTTTGAGGAGCTTGTGGGATGTTGTTTCTGTTGGTGCAGAACAGTGTCTAAGGAGACAAAACCAAGGTAGAGGGAATCACTGCCTTGATAGATTTCTAGCCAAAGAAATCTAGATCCTGGTTGCAGCAACAAAGGAGGATTGGAGAGGAAGTGATTTGACAGTTGGCCGGAGGATTTCCGAGAGGGAAATCAGGACTTGGAGGGAGTCTAGAGAGGAGCTTCTTTCCTTAGAGGGTTTCTTGCGCCCAAGGAATCCAGATCCAAGTCCTGCTAGATTGACGGCAGGAGAGGGAGAAGAGAACCAGTTTATTTTTTAGCAGAGATGGCAATGAATGGATTGAGGGATCAAGACAAATTGGACGGAGCATCCAATTTTGTCGTCTGGAAGGCCAAGATCCTGGCAATCCTAGATAAACATCACATCAAGGACTATGCCTTGAAAGTGGTTGCTGTTTCGATTGACGCTGATGTGGCAAAGAAGTACGAGAGGCCCAGGCGAAGGTAAAGTGCATGATCCTAGATGGGGTCAAAGATCATGTAGTACCACACATTGCTGAGAAGGAAACAAGGGAGATGTGGGAGACCTTGACCACCTTGTAACAGGGCTCTTCTGTGCAACGGAAGATGCTATTAGAAAATCAGATGAGATAGTACTAGGTGCAGAAAGAAGAGGAGATAGATCCCTTCCTTCTCAGGTTGCAAGGGATTCGCGACCAATTGAATTTACACCAGATCCTAAGTTCATGGTCAGGACTACCCTGAATGTAGTTACCGAGGACTGGGAGACATTTGTCCAAAGTATTTTGGGTAGCGCGACTCTCCCCAGTTGGGAGGAGATGTGGGTAGCTCTTCGACAAGAAGAGCTCAGGAGGTTGAGCAAGGCATGGAGTAGCGGCAAGGGAGCCCGAGTCAAGAAGGAGTAGGAGGATGCAGCTCTCGCATCGTTGGGACACCAAGGGTAGCAAAAGAGAAAGAAGAAGGACATCACCAAGGTCAGATGCTTCAATTGTGGGGAGCTGGGACATTATGCCACTCAGTGCCTGTTGAATTTTCTAAGTCTATCCTTCAGAAAATCAATCTATATTCTACTGGTTTATTTCTTCTACTTGTTTAAAAATCGAACAAGTTATTTAATACATTAAATACTGAAATAAAAACAATACAGTCACAACATCTACAGATCATCAACTAAAGGAAAACAAGCACATAAGTCGCCGGAAAAACCCAATGCGGGAAAACCGGTGCAGCTATTCTAAGGGTTATATTATTATGCAGTCTATCTGAGTACAACTAGGTGCCTAATCGACTCACCCGACAGAGAAAAATACATGGCAACAATACCTCTATATCCGGAAACAAGTATTCAGAAAACCTGTCCCGTGAAACCCTCTCCAGCACAACTGAAGCTCAGCGCTGGCCCTTCTGGCCTCTACGTCAACCCCAGGACCCTCTACGTCAGCCCTCTAAGACACTGCACAGCCTCTGGGAGCCTCTGCGTCACTCCCTCTGCCCTCTATGTGGATGACGTAGTCTCTTTGGGCTCTGTGCTGCCTCTGCTGGGCACTGTGTAGCCTGGACTGACCGCTGCTCTCACTCTCTCTACTTTTGTGATGGTCTCCTAGTATTGTCCCTGCCTCTCTGCCTTGTACTCACTACCCCTCGCTGCTGATCACTAATTCAACTTTGCTTAGCAACCCCGCTCTAGCAAAATAAATGACTGATCACTCTAGTGTATTTTCCAACTGACCCTCAAGCCTCCTCTTATACTTTTCTCGCTGGTCCTTCAACGGCTGAGATTAAATCTCTAATCAATGGCTAAGATTAGATTTGGCTTGATCCATGACTTTTGGAACCTTCTAACCCAGTTTTATATTATACCCATTAATATTTTATTTTTTCTAAGTTTAGACTTAGGAACTCCATTAAAAATATTAATTATTTTAATATCTCCCAAACCGGGTACAATTTGTCCAAACCATTTCTGGGTCTTGGAGACCTCATGTGCTTTAGCCTCTCCACCAATTTTCATGGCTAGAGCACGTGATGCCACCCCAAATCAACACTCCCTCTTAGCGAGGACTGTGCTCTAGTAATACTTCACACTGAGTATCACACTGATTATCCGACACTGATCCCTGTGTTGATGCTAGGTCTCCCCGCACAAAATCCTCTGCACTGCTGCATCCTGTATTGCTGCCCATGGCCCTACCACTACCATTGCTGCATCCATACAGCGGCTCCCTCTGCATCCGTGTTGCTACTGGTCCATCCTCCCAATACTGCATCTGCACTGCATCCCCTCTCATCATGCTACATCATACTATTGCATACTGCTACTGCACTGCAACTCAGTTACTATGAAGTAAGTAACTGATCCAACCAACTTCTGACATCTCTATCAGGCTAGAAACACTCCCGATGTTGAAGCTTCCTCTACTGACCTCTACGCAGTTGCAACAACTCCGTGCATCTCGCTCCGTTGCACACCTCTCTATGCCATCTTGCACTGGTGCAACACTCCCGTGCCTCTCACACTGTTGCAACGTGCTAGCCTCGTGCTATCCCAAGATTCCTGCACTGTAGCACTCTCTATCGCTCCATCGCATTCGTCTCTACCGACATTTGCTCGTCCTGTTACTCCTCTTTGAGGCTCCCGTAGCAAGGTATAATCCAAGAGGTTGGGTACCTCAAGGATCCTGCCCCTCATCGCCTGTAGTCCTCCTGACTACAACTTGATGTCTCCCCACTTCTTCTCAAGTGGCACATGAGCACTCAAGGCACAATCGTCATCCTCCTCGACTTCCTTCTTTGCCTTCGTTGGCGCTGCCTTCAAGTCAAAAGCCTCTCCCTTACTCTTCTTCCTTGGGCACTGGTTCGCAAAATGACCCAGTTCCCCACAATGGAAGCACTTGATCTTGGAGAGGTCCTTCTTCTTCCTCTTCTTCTGCTTTCCCGCAAATGCTAGAGCCGCATCCTCTTCTCCCTCCTTGATCCCGACCCCTTTCCCGCTACTCCCTGCCTTGCTCAACCGCCTATCTCCTCTTGGCGAAGAGCCGCCCACAGTTCTTCCCAATCCGGAAGACTCATCCTGCCCAGTATGCTCTGGACAAATACCTCCCAATCCTTGGAAACTACGTTAAGTGCAGTCCTCACCATTAATTCCTCATCCGGCGTGGCCCCTATGGAAGATAGCTGGTCACGAATCTCCTTCAACCGACCGAGGAAGACATCTATCTACTCTTCCTTCTGCATCTGGTATGACCTTAGCTGATTCTCAAATAACATCTTCCTCTGCACAAAAGTATGTTGGTACAATGTCTTCAAGGTGTCTCACATTTCCTTTGCCGTTTCTTTCTCGGCAATATGTTGGACCACATGATCCTTAACCTCATCACGGATGATGCAATTTGCCTTGGCCATTGCCTCCTCGTACTTATCATCAGATACCAGGTCAACGGGGATAGCTATCGCTCTCGAGACGAAGCCCTTGATGCGATGTCTATCTAGAATGGACAAGATCCTGGCCTTCCAGACCACAAAGTTGGATGCTCCATCCAGCCTATCCTGATCACTCAGCCCATTCACAACCATCTTGTTGCTCTTCTGTTGACTCCTCTGAGTCTTTCTACTTCCCTCCTAGAAGTCCTCTGTTCGACTCCTACTGAGTCTCTCTAATTCCCGTCTGGAAGTTCTCTTCTGGACTCCCTTTGAGTCCTGATTTCCCTAATGGAAATCCTTCTGCCAACGTCAAGTTGCTCCTCTCTGATCGTATGTGCAACTGCAACACTGATCTAGATTCCTTGGCTAGAAATCCGCCTTGGCAGCAACTCCCTCTACCTTGGTCTCGCCCTGTTAGGCACTGTTCTGACCATAGTACCCCACCAGTGTTGCTCTCGCAAACTACCCACAGCCTCCTATGCCCCAGCGACTGAAGGATTGAGCCACTTGGCTCTGCAAAATCTCGACACCGGCAAATCAGCTCCCTCAGCCAACTACGTTAGCCCTCCTGGCCTCTGCATGGCTCTGTGTGAGCCTGATTCTGCCTCTCTCAGCCTCTGCGCTGGCCTCTCTCTGGCCCAGACTGATGATGCAGTTCCTTGCGCCACTCCTTCCTCTATCGCCTTCTGCAAGGATCAGCTATGTCACTCGAGATAGCTGAATCTGCTACAAATGCTTTGCTCGACTGATGCCTTCAGTTTTCTTGTGATTTGCAACCACGCTCTAATACCATGTTGAATTTTCTAAGTCTATCTGTTAGAAAATTAATTTGTATTCTGCTGGTTTATTTCTTCTACTTGTTTAAAAATCGAACAAGTTATTTAATACATTAAATACCGAAATAAACACAATACAGTCACAACATCTACAGATCATCAACTGAAGGAAAACAAGCACACAAGTGACACCGTTATTTTTTGGACAAATGTCCCTAGAAAAACCCAATGTGGGAAAACCGGTGCAACTATTCTAGGGTTATATTATTATGCAGTCTATCTGAGTACAACTAGGTGCCTAACCAACTCACCCGATAGAGAAAAATACACAGCAACAATACCTCTATAGATGGAAACAGGTATTAAGAAAACCTGTCCCACGAAACCCTCTAGCACAACTGAAGCTCAGCATTGGCCCTTTTGGCCTCTGCGTTAGCCTCCTGCTGACCTGCGTCAGCCCCAAAACCCTCTGCGTCAGCCCTCTGAGGCACTGCGCAGCCTCTGGGAGCCTCTACGTCACTCACTTTTCCCTCTACATTGATGATGCAGTCTCTCTGGGCTCTACGCTGCCTCTGTTGGGCTCCGCGTAGCCTAGACTGACTGCTGCTCTCGCTCTCTCTGCTTCTATGCTAGTCTCCCAGTATTGTCCCTGCCTCTCTGCCTTGTACTCGCTGTCCCTCGCTGATGATCACTGATTCAATTTTGCTTAGCAACCTCGCTCTAACAAAATAAATCACTGATCACTCTGGTGTATTTTCTAACTGACCCTCAAGCCTCCTCCTATACTTTTGACGTTGGTCCTTCAACGACCGAGATTAAATTTTTAATCAATGGCTAAGATTAGATTTGGCTTGATCCATAATTTTTGGAACCTTTTAACCTAGTTTTATATTAATGCCCATTAATATTTTATTTTTTCTAAGTTTAGACTTAGGAACTCCATTAAAAATACTAATTATTTTAATATCTCCCAAACGGGTACAATCTGTCCAAACCATTTCTTGGTCTTGGAAATCTCATGTGCTTTAGCCTCTCCACGAATTTTCATGGTTAGAGCACATTCGATGCTACCCCAAATCAATAGTGCCCTCGGAAGAAGGGCAAGGGGGAAGCTTCTGAATCAAAGGCTGCTCTAGCGAAAGCGAACAAGGAAGGCGAGGATGACGATTGTGCCATGAGTGCTCATGCGCCTTTGGAGAAGAGGTGGGGCGACATGGAGTTGTAGTCGAGAAGACTACATGAAGGGCAGGATCCTTAAGGTGCCCAAACTCTTAGATCACATACGGCTACGGGAGCCCTTAACGACAGTAGAAAAATGACGGGTGTTGGTTGGAGAGAGGTGTGATGGAGCGACAATGGCAGATCTAGAGTGCCAAAGTCTGATGGAGAACAATGGATGTTGTAGCAGTCCGAGAGGCACGAAGCAGTTTGCAGCAACACAATGGCAGCAGAGGGTCAGCACAGATTAGCAGTAGAGGTAGCTTGAGGGTCATGAGGCATCCATACTGGCCAAGATGTCAGTTTTTGGGTGAAGGTTCAATTGCTTACTTCTCAGCAACTGAATTGCAGTGCAATAGTTAGCAGTGGCAGTGCTATGGGCAACAAGATGCAACATTATGAGAGGTAGATACAGTACAAATGTAGCAGTGGTAGTGGCAGAGTCATGGGCAGCAATACAGGAAGCAGCGATGCAGTTGATGAAAGGCAACAGGCCAAGCATCCACAACACAGAGGACCAATGCAGTGGATCAGTGTAGTACTTCTGTTGAGAAGTATTGCCAGAGCACATTCCTCGCTTAAGAGGGAGTGTTGATTTTGGGTAGCATCGGATGTGATCTAGCTCCAAAATTTTGTGGAGGGGCTAGAACACATGAGATCTCCAGAACCTAGAAATTGTTTGGAGAAATTCCACCCAGATGAGTAGTTATTAAAATAATCAATATTCTTAATGAGTTCGTAAGTCTAAACTTAGGAAAATAAAAATATTAATGCATATTAATAAAAATATGGGTGAGAAGGTTCTAAGTGACGAGGATCAAGCCTGTTTTAATCTTAGCTATTGATTAGAGATTAGATCACGACCGTTGATTCATCAATAGGAAAAGTATAAGAGGAGGCTTGAGGGTCAGTTGGAGATACACTGAATTGATCAAAGAGTTCGATTTTTCTAGGGCGAAGTTTGATGAGAAAATCGAGCTAGAGATCTGAGTTGCAGTGAGGGGTAGTTCGGCAAGGGAACTTCAGTCTGAGACCGAAGAATACATAGCAGAGAGGCAGAGCAGCACCGGGAGAGACAGCGCAGTCCCAAAGAGGGTGACGTAGAGGTCGTCGGGCTGACGCAGGTGATGCAAAAGCCATAGGGGCTAACACAGGCCCTTAGAGGCAACGCTGGGGAGATTATGTGGGGCAGAGAGGGAGCAGTTCAGCAAATCGACTTTCTGAGCAAGGGAGGCTCACTATGGTGGTGACACAACTCCTAGAGGAGGTGACGCAGTTCTAGCGCAGAGCTTGGAGCAGCCATCGTTGCTCAACATTGGGAACAACCGCATCATCTGTGGGGTTTGATCATCCAGTTGCTGAATTTGTCGAAATAGCTATCTCTGGAAAGAGGTACTTTTGCAAGGATTTTTCTCTATTGGGTGAGCCATATCTGGCACCCTAGTTGTATTCAAGAATATGCTTAATAATACAAACCCTCTAAATGCTGCACTGGTTTTCCCGAATTGGGTTTTTTCAGGGACAATTGTCCAAAAATAATGGTGTCCCTTGTGTGATTGTCTCAATGTATTTCATTTCATGATCTGTATGTATGTGTAGGCTGCAATAATGTTTTACATCAATATTTATGTAATTAAATAACTTGTTAATGCAAAGAACAAGAAGGAGATGTTAAACCAGTAATTGTAGTAGGGGTTTTTGATGTGTAGATTCAGAAATTTTCACATGACCAACACCACCTTTCCAACTTCGGGACCTAGACATCAACAAAAAATGTCAACCAAATGTCTTCCCAGGCAATGCTTCACTCACAAAGCCTCAACACTCCTTAATCCAATCTCTCCCAATCAAACTGATTAGTAACCAACATGCTATCAAAACCTTCGAGAGATTCACCTGTACAAACACAACCCCACACAATAATATACTTTCACATGTACATAATCAAATACAAACCTTTGGGGTCTTCCAGCTGACTTGATGTTGCTTCTCAACATTTCATAATAGGACTTGTTACTGCTCAAACTAGCAAGGGACCTAAGGGGGATCCCTAACGGCCAAATGCTAGGCCAAGGGCAACAAATGGAGACTTAGCCCATTGCCACTTCAGCTAATGCTCCCTTCTTTTTACAGACTTTCACCGATGGGAGGAGACCTAGTATGTGTGGAGTCACTAATGAAGGATAAGTCAATGGATATGAGTGATTCAAATAAACCCTTTCCCAGAAGAATTTGAAGGATGGATCTTGCTTTCTCTCTAAGCAAGGTACTATGTATTCAAGGGAGAGGGGGAAAGGAATTGAGGGTTAGGTTTATGGGATAAAACTTGTGAAGGAGTTCCCCAATCCCTAAAATCTTTGTTAGAATTGGTATCTCGGATGGTTCTTGAAGGATGGTCTCTCAAAGGAACGAGACCACACAAGGCCAAGTGGACCCAGTCTAGGGTATAGGGAAAGAATGTAGCAACCAATGATATTCTTACCTTAGATAAGGTGGGGAAAGGATCAAAGAAAGTATTCTCACTCAATGATGTTTTTTTGACCCTTTGAGGTACTAGCCTTGGAGATGGCTAAGCAAGATTTGATCCCAGAGCTAAGGCTTGGATTTTCTCCCAACTCCACCATCAAAATGTCTTCAAAATTGGAGGAGAGTTAGAGGAAAGGCCAGCACAAGAGATCCTAGGAGATCAAATTTTTTTGGTGGCTAGCTTATCGGGAAATTTATACCCTAGGTACCCCAATGTGGCTAGACCTAGGAGGAGGTGAGAGAATATGGTTTTTAGTGACCACTTTTGGTAGATCAATGCCTTAATTTTTGGGAGAATGGAGTCTATGTTGAGTATGAGTAGCATTTCTTGGTTCCAAGTCAAGGAGGCCTTAAGATCGCTTCACTAGCCTTCTAGGTCAAGAGGAAGCAACCTTGTAGCTTTTATACTTTGATGTGCAAAAGGAAAGGCTTATCAAGGTCAAATTATTTGATAGAATTAACCCTAGGAGATTTCACTCACATTACATGGCCCAGACAATGAGAGATGTTATAATAGAGACAAAATCCACAATTTTAAGCAATAAATTATTAGCCTCACTCTCTTAAAAACAATTATAAATCCAAATTAAATTATTAATTAAATTAAATCATGAGAGTTGGTTTCTCAAACTAAGGAGTTTAGTTAGGAGGAGAGATTCTCTCCAACTAGTTCTTCTAAATTAGTGTGTAAGTTAAGAAAATGTCTCAACCAAGTGAGTCTGAGATAGATGCACTATCATAAAACCACTTGCTCGTGTATTTAAATGTATTATTAAATTATTTGAATAAGAGAGAAATACATGAGCATGAGAGACCACATGATGTCTGCTTTTTCCGCCAATTTGTCTTTCCATTTTGTATGTTGCTGGTTTGATTATTGTGTGTTAATTTGCATATATGTTTAATATGGCTGAGTTAAATTCCTTTATGTGGTATCAGAGCTACGTGAGACCTGTGTGAGGCTGCATAGCTATATTGACTGCCTGAGAGCTACATGAGGATGCATACTTGTATTGGCGTGAGAACTGCATGAGAGCTATTGCTAGGGAGGAGGCTGCATTCAAAGCCTTCAACAGGAGCCTGTGTTGTGGAGTCGGATGGCATCTGGATATATTCACGATGCAATAACTGAAAAAATTGAACCTTCAAAAGTTTAAACACGCCAGATATTGGGCAAATTTAAGGTAGAAAAGTTCAGATTATATAGTGAAAGCGAAATCTGCAGGAATTTGTTTGTTCGCAAGATAAGTTCTACGCACTAAGATTCAATTATCGAGCATTTGACCCAGGAGTATGCTTTCGAGGCTGAGAGGTTAAAAGACAATTGGTCATTCAGTGTTGGGTATCGACGATTCTTATCTTATTGCATCAAGTAGGACTAAGTATGTTTTGTTGTTAAAATGGAAATTCCTTGTTATTTAGCAATTCTTAATTTTTGCAAGTTCTCCGGAAGAAATCTGAAACTGCATGAAGTTGTAAACGCTCGATGGGCTAAGTCTCCAAAGATTGGTGGAAGTTGAATTTCAAAACGGGAGGCAAGGCCCGCAGGCGTTTGGGCTGCCTGCAAGGCCTCAATATATATATCCGCAAGGCAGTTTGCAAAAGGTTAAACACCATGTTCTATGGGGTGATGGTTTGGGATCCATCGTTGATAGTTTCTCAAATTGTTTGCCTTCAGTGCCTCTATTATCTCAGTCAATGCCTCTGAGATTAACGCTTCTCTATTTCTTTGACTACTCCATGCTACCAGTCTCACACTTGCAGATCATTCGCCCATCAAGAACCTCTACCACCACTATGATGTTAGCTCTTTTCCAGCACTTTCTGGTTAAGATTCAGAAAATCGTCCACGTAGACTCCTTTCTCATTGGCATGTGGTGAAAAGCATCCACGCAAACAAGTGAATGTGTTAAAAAGATTTTTTTTTGTTGTTGTACGTATGTAATTCCTTCCTTCTTTTTAAGGTGTGTTTTTGAATTTTCCATTGACCTTTTAAAAAAAAAAATTAGTTCACTTTTAAAGTGAATCCATTCACTTTTTAATTCACCTCATAAAGAATTTCATAAAATTCTTTTAATGAGAGAATGAGATATATTTGAGCATGAGAAGCCAAATGATGGCTCTCTTCCTTTTCTGCCATGTTTGGTTTTTTTGTATATATCTGATATTGATTTTATGTGTGTGAGTATATTATTAGCTGTGTGTTGGCTAATCAGCGAAGTAGCCAGTGGGCATCTTCAAATCAGCTAGTGGGCATCAACAGCAAAAGCAGCAGTGAGTTGTTTTGGAGAGATAAGGAGTATTTGTAATTCTTTATGTAGTGGAGTGATAAGATGCATATTTTGTATGGGAGCAATAAGAAGATATTTTGGGAGAGATAAGGTAAATTTATTTTTGTAATTTTGGAGCAGTAAGTGTGCATTTCTTTTTTAAGTGTGGAGTGGAAAGTGAGATTTGTTTTATAAAGTAAGGCATTATTTCCTTGTAATGGAGTGATAAGGTGTATTTGTTAAGGAGGTCATTTTCATATTTTGTTGAAGAAAGCGGGTGAATCATTTTTGAAGAAAAATTGTTTCAAGGAGTTCTCATTGTTTGAGAAATTTCATTCACAGTGTTGTGAAGGTGAAAGTTGATGTGATTCACTATTTAATAAAAACATATCTTTTTGTGGTGATCGTGTCCTAGATTCGCCCGAAATTGAATAAGCGGATCATAGGTACACATTTTGTCGTGGATGTGTTTGCATGACTTGTGTCGCATTTGTAAAACACTCTTTTTCTTATGCTTCAACAAAACAATTACATGAAGTTTACATCTACAAGTCATCAATCAAGCTCCTGAAATTAAAGCTCCCATAATCACTTAAGTTCATAAGCACAAAGTGTCACATCATCGACTTGATAAAAGCAATCTGCTGCAGCAACATTTCACAACAGCTAATTCATGCCATCAAGTTAAAGACGCTACAAATCAAGCACTTCAAGCCTAACAACATCAACACTTTTTGTATCACTTGCAGATAAACTGTTGTTGAATTGTACAGGTGCAGTTTCGGTTGTAACCGACATCCTTCATTTGATTTGTTAAAATGCATCATTAAGTCAAGTTAGTTGTTACTTGACATTGAATTTATCATTTGTCATTTGGGTGCATTTTCGACAGTGTTCGACACCCATCATTTTTCAACACATTTAGTGCATCACTAAGTGCAGTAATTAAACGAGTTCAAGACAACAAGTAATTCAAGCAAAAACAAAAAAGCGAGCGTGTTCATAAAACAATCAAGCAAGTTCAAGCACATAATCAAGCATGCAATTATCATCAAACGAGCGTGACTTCTAATCTTCAAGTGAGCATCAAAACAAGCATGTGTCTACAGCAAGTGCACTAAGATCAAGTGAGCGTGTTAAGTAACCAAATCAAGTGCAACAGTTCAACGCACAACAAGCGAGCCTGTGTAAAGTTCATTACAGCGTTCATAAAGTTTCATTCAAGCAAAGCGATTGTCATTAAGCAAGCATACAATCAGCAATTCAAGCAAGTGTTCAAAAGCATCAGCAATCAACAACCAGTACATGCGAGCATGTCATTTTAATGATCGACTCAAGGGCGCAATTTTCAAGCACGACTTCTACACCAAGGGAGCCTAACTTCGAAGTAAGCAAGACAACATGGCGACACACATTCAACTGTCCCAAATTCTTCACAATTTAATGTTATCCTCAGCCGATGACATGGTGCAGATCAGCAAAACCACTCTTGCTGACATTCAAGTGCATATTCAACATGCACATGAAACAATTGACTTCCTTCAACTAGAGTCGCAACTACAAAGAGATGCACTGCAACAGAAGAGTGCTTCTTCTAAGTCATTCAACCATACAGATGAAGATAAAGATGTTGATTCCAAATCACTCATCCAAACAACTTCAAGTGTCAAAGTTGTTCATGATCAAATTCAACTTTCTTCCAAACCCATCATCAAGCCATGGGAAGAAATTCAAAGTAATCGAAATCGATGCGACTTAGGATATGTCGAAGATGACAACAACTTACATATCCCTGATTATTCACAGCCCATTCAGTACATCAATGCCGGATTACTTGAACATATCACCTTAGCAAGTTCTCTGCAAGTTGCAGACAGACATCAATGCACACAAATTGAAAGTGCAGACAAACAGAAATGCATGCAAACTCAAGTTGCAGACAAACCGAAATGTTCTCACTGTCAAAGAACAGGTCATCTGGAAGATCAGTGTTTTGATCTCCATCCTTGTAGCCATTGTGGCAAGTCCAATCATACATTAGAGAAATGCTGCAACCAACGACAGTCAGCCAGATTGAAGATAAATTATTCATGGATTTATCCCTGGGAATGGTCATCCACAACCAAAAGATTGTACAAGGTTTACAATCGAATTCACTCACATATATTGCAACCAACAATCAATTGAAGATGGTACTCTCATGCACCTGAAAGCGGGAGTACAACAGTGAAACTCTCCTACACCTGAAGGGGGGGAGTTCAGATATCAAATGCAGATGATTGTCTCTCCTTTCAGTTGACAAAGGGGGGAAATATCAATGAAATTGACAAGTGGTTGTCAGACTGAAAGTCTCGACAACATCAGCGAAGTAGCCAATGGGCATCAACAGCAAAAGCAACAGTGAGTTGTTTTTCAAATTCATCAGCCAGTGAGTGATTACCATCAGCAAATACGCCAGTGGGCGTTCATCAAATTGTGTCAATGGACACTGGATGCTGTTTTCAAGCAAAGGACAGTTGGATCCTTTTGCGGCTTGGCACGTGATGGAGTTGTCAAGTGACATTCAGAGATGAATCAGACATGCAGCGGATTCATGTTCTCTTCAGATTTGAGTTTTTTCCTGCATCCATATTTGGCAGTTTTTTCAGGCAAATGATTTTTGAGGAGCAACTTGAGAACTTGGAAGATGGTTCCTTGTTCTTTTTGGATTTATCATTGAGAGGGGGAATGTTAGCCTCACTCTCTTAAAAACAATTATAAATCCAAATTAAATTATTAATTAAATTAAATCATGAGAATTAGTTTTTCAAACTAAGGAGTTTAGTTAGGAGGAGAGATTCTCTCCAACTAGTTCTCCTAAATTAGTGTGTAAGTTGAGAAAATGTCTCAACCAAGTGCGCCTAAGATAGACGCACTATCTTAAGGCCACTTGCTCATGTATTTAAACGTATTATTAAATTATTTGAATAAGAGAGAAATACATGAGCATGAGAAACCACATGATGTCTGCTTTTTCCGCCAATTTGTCTTTTGTATGTTGTTGGTTTGATTATTGTGTGTTAATTTGCATATATGTTTAATATGGCTAAGTTAAATTCCTTTATAAATGCATGCAGCAATTAGCCCTAGAAAAACGAAAATCCCAGTCCAACATATATGACAAAAGTAAACAAGAATAACATCAAAAAGCACATACTTACATGTAATATAGTATATCCAACCATTCACAATTGACAATAAAAAAGCTCCAAGAGAAGATAGACCAATATCCACACATCCAAACCCATCCATAAAGCTCCAATTCATCCTCTAGAAAAAGTGCAAAAATCTCAAGAGAGATAAGAGATCCAAACCAAAGTGATGATGAGAAAATGAGCTCATCTCAGTTGTATTTATACACAACTTAGGAGTTTGAATCAGTCTCCTTGGCCTACATGAGCCCCAAAAATAAAATAATGTTCTAATAATTTAACTTTTGGTGATAAGCCCACCAAACTAGCTCATAAATGAAAAAATAAGCCTCTCAAGAAGTCAAATAATAATCTATGCATGTCGTAGGGCCCACTAAGAAGCCTAATGAGATCCATAGTTGCCATAATGAATAATAGGACCCTCAAAAGCAATGGACAAGGGGTTGGTCCCTTGTAATAACCTGTGGTGCTCGAAATGACATGTGGGGGTACACAAGTGTCCTCATGGGTTTCCAAACAAATCGAAGATGCTTGTAAATTGCCTACAAGGGCTAGGATGATGGTGTAGGTGATGCCACATCGTCGTGCAAGTCCTCGATCATCTGCCAAGTGTATGGTGTAGATCTGGGGCCAGTTGGGCATGATGGATCAAGTGCATCCTCCTTGTCCAATAAGTGAACACGAGCAATCTTTGAATGGTTGTGGGATCCAAGGAGTGCAATCTCCTATTGTGGAGGCCCATGGCTCTCAATGCTCACCCTACATGTGCCACTGTAGCCCTCCGGAGGATTAGGACCCCGTATAGGGAGACCAAACCCAAATTGGAAGCCATCTGCAATCCTGCATAAGATCCAATGCATCCCCTAACCTTCCAGTACAACAATGTTAGTTTTTGGTAGCATCGGATGTGCTCTAGCCATGAAAATTGGTGGACAGGCTAAAGCACATGAGTTCTAAAGAACCCAAAATCCATTTGGAAAAATTCCACTCGGATTGTATTTTATTAAAATAATTAATATTTTTAATGGGGTTCTTCCTAAGTCTAAACTTAAGAAAATTAAAGTATTAATGGGTATTAATCAAAATATGGGAGAGAATGTTCTAGAAAGCGGATCAAGTCAAGTTTTTAATCTTAGCCATTGATTAGAGACTTAATCTAGGCCGTTGAAGTCTCAACGAGAAAAGTATGAGGCTCGGGGTTCTTTCAGAAACACACAAAGAGAAGGAATTGATCTAGAGTTCGAGATTTCTGGGGCTAAGAAGCTGAGAAATTCGAACTGAGTGATAATTCTGTAGCAAAGGGGCAGAGATAATACAGGAATACTGGACAGAGAGGCAGAGAGCCACTAGTGGAGGTAGCACAACACTTAGAGGGATAGACGTTGGGCCAGCCTGGGGCCACGCAAGCCTGGCGCTAAACCAGGGAGAGCCAGTGTAGAGGAGAAGTTGCCCTCACGTAGAAATTCAAAATTTTGCCGGGAAGCTGCCGGAATAGTCGGGGAAGGTTGACGTAGAAGCTCCAGAAGGCAGAAGAGATAATGCAGAACCGACACAGAGCCTGTAGGCTGACGTAGGGCCAGCGCAAAGATAGTCGGGGTTTGCCAGTTCTATTGCCGGATTAGACGGAAACTGTCGAATGAAGTGAGGTAATATCGCTCAGTTTTTCGCCATTGTATTTTTCTCTGTAACTCGATTGTCGGGGGGCATCCAACAATGTATTCAAAACTACTGCTTAATAATATAAAACCCTTAGAGGTGTTGCACCAGTTTTCCGGCATTGGATTTTTCCGAGAACTATTTTGTCCAAAAATAACGGTGTCCTATGTATCTTGTTCTTTGCTCAGTTTCTTGTTCATGTAATCAAATTAAATTGGTGTGGGCTGCAGAAGTAATTTACTTCAGTATTATTCAGAAAATAACTTAATAATGTATATTAAAATCAAGTAGGAGAAGTAAATTCAGTTTTGCTGCAGTAGGGGTTTCTTGAGTATAGGAATTTTCAAAAACAATTCATTAGATAAATTGAGTAAATGACCTTAGACTTCATAATGGCCTGCCCTTCCATAATGGGCTTTGGGATGTGCCAATGTCTCCTAAACTCCAAATGGGGTTAACCAAGTACCCTATTAGGTGGTTTCTACTTCTAAAGGGGATAATATAGTCAAGGGACAACCGTCAAAAGGTGGTGGCATGTGGTAGATAGGTGAACGAAGTAGGGAAGGAGAAGGGGCAGCCTTGGGTCACATGCCGAGGTACAAGGGTAGCTAATAAGAGGGAAGCCCACAATTGGGTTTATAATGTATAGGGGGGAGTAATCATGGTACATGAGGTGCCTCCACCTTTATTTTTCCACCCTTTTTTGTATGCCTTTTGCCTTTTTATGATTTTCTTTGATTAACTGCTCAAGGCTCAACGGGTAAGAGCATGATGTATAAGATATAGCAGTGAAGACCCCCTTTTAGGGTGGGGTGATTCATTGCCCACCAGGGGTTGGGACAATCATGGATTCCCATATGATGAAGGAGATTCATAGAATTTGTAGGAACCAGAGTGATGGCCATGATGATGGGTAGAGCTCATGTATTGGCTTTTGCCCACGTGCTAAATGTGTTTGTCCTGACCATATTTTGCATTTTGTGGTACATTTTCCTATTGAATGTGGCCATATATATGCTTTTATCTTTCTTTTTCGTTGCATCAACCTCCGAGCTTCATCCTAGGCCATGACCCAAGGTGTGGGCAAGGGAGAGGGGTATGCTAACCCTATGTGGACCCAGTGGAGGAATGTAGATCCAAGTGGGAGAAATGATGAACAAGGCAATATTGAATGGAAAGAGGGTAATATAAGCAGATAAGGGAGTGGGATAGGAAACCAAAATCAGGGTTTCCCATGAAATACCATCCCTAGAGCCAAATGTTCAGTAAAAGAGATCCCACGGAACTAGAATCCAAGATTAATTCCTAAAAGGGGTCTAGGGGACAAAAGCACAGACCTAGCCCATTCTTTCTATTGAACCCCCCCATTAATCCAGGGCCAGAAGTGTCCATGATAAACAAACTACAATACTCAATTTCCAAATGACATGGCATACTTTAGATTCGAGAGGCCCACCTTCAAACATACGATCATGGCAGATGGGCAAGGGACCAAATGGCTGGCTCAGGTGGCAGAGAAAATGGCACAATGAGCTAGTTGGTGGCTAAAAGGGGCTGCTGGCTACCGAATGAGGACCATCTTGGAGAAGAAATTTCTCCTAGGGATATTACCCACAAAATGGTGGGTAGCATCTGGCTCCGACTGGGACGTGATCTCTCGAAGAAGTGGGCGAAGCTACTTCAACAGGAGGTCATGATTTCCAACCTACAAGTGCATCCTTACCCGCCCTCATCATCTGCAAAAACAGTGAAAGCCACGCAGCTCCACACTCCCTCTTCCAAACCGGCAATTTTTCCCACGTATCTATCCACGCACTCTCGTCCTGCTCTTCCAGTCGCTGTCATCTCCGCTGGATTTGTGTGCCATTCCCTCAACTCTTTGCACCTGCACATCAAAATTACATTTATAACCCGTCCAGCAGGTGCCAAACCCTCCAAAACGAGCTCCTGCCACTGCGTTGCCTCTGTCTGCCGTCCTGGCTTGTGTGTTGCGTCCGTCTGCCGCCATCGCACCTGCATCAAAACACTATACGCTATCAGCTCCAGTTCAAACGCTGCCCGCCGTCGAACCTCATAACCCGCACGAGGACCTGCAAAACACAAAACGATTTCAATTTTTTTGATATAATTCGTGGGCTTTAGGCATAGTTACGTAGCGTAGGTTTAGATTTAAATTGAAATCGATTTTTTTTTATTTTAGTTTTAGTTTAGTTTAGTTACGTTTCAATTTTTTTTAAAGCTTTGTTTTGTTTAAAAATTTAAAAAATCATAA
>APFE031305921.1:57887-77162 GCA_000404065.3 Pinus taeda
AGACTGTAACTACTGTGATACTTGCAACGTCTGGTCTTCATTTTCAGCTAATACAAACTTCTTTTGTTGTTAATTGCTCACTTTCCACTTCTTCTCTGTTCTAGGTTGTGCCTGTTATACATTTATTCATGTGCTCTTGATATTTAGCATTTGAGGGGCTGTCATCCCACCTCTGTGTTAGAATCTAGTATGTATCATTGAATGTGTTATGCAAGTTTCTTTTTAGTTAATGCCAGAGAGCTGTCATCCAGTCTATGTATTAAGAAATATATTTGCAGACCTTTTACTGGTTGCAGCCAGCCATCACATGGTCTTGTGCATCTGCTGGTGTGGTCAGTATTCTCCATATTCACCTGATCCTTAAACTGTGAGTGATTAGTGGTCTAAAGCCCTATAGTCTGGGGGTGTTCACCCATGTCTGGAGTTAAGCATAGTAGAAGTGGTTATCTGGCTTGAATATGCATCAGACCTTCCATTCATCCATTTCCAACATTTTGTTGAGTTTGTAATGTTCCCGAGCATTTCTAAGATACAACCTAGGAGAGTTTCTTGGGGTGATAACAGTTAGGAGAACTTGTATGTAGCACCCAAGTTCTCCCCAAAAATATCCATCCTAGTCCACTCAATCTGACCCATTCTACACACTGTATTCTTCAACTCTGAATTGGTATGCTTATGGTAGTTGACAATGATGGTGATAACTCCTCTTCTACTTCTACTTGTGGTGTAGTATACTGGATCTCTTCTCGCATAGAGTTGTGCTTATTTTCATTCCTCTTTTAGGATTTACCCCTTTGTACTCTTTATTGTTATTTGTATTTCTTTCCCTTTGCACCTAGTATTTGGCTTGGGCACTCCAACATCACTATTATAACTTCTTGTACTCTCTAGTCCCATTGACCTATTTTGGTCACATGTGCACATTAATTTGCTACCCTTATCTTGCTTAGTGTTCCTATGAGAACATAGCCACCAGTAGTATCTTTGATCAAGTTTGTTGTTGGATTGTGGAGGCTACCCATCTACTTCAATAGATTGGTATCTCAATATATTGCCTCGCCCCTTTCAAATACTCTGTTGAGACCCTCAATGGACTCCTGCCAAACATGCAAGAGTTGAGTAGGAAATTAGAGAGGACGTAATAAAATAATATATTTGGGTTACTTGGGTCAATACACCAGACAAGGTAAGCCCCAAGATGGCCTTCTATGTTGAACACATCCTCAGCTAAGAGACGGCTTTATTATTTTTCTCCCCTGCACGTTTCGACCCTAGATGCCTGCTCTCCATATCCCTTTAGGGCGATTTCTGGTCAATTCTCATCATTCTTGTTGAAACCAACCACCATATGACCTAGGGGGATGGGATATGCCAGCTCTACCATCTTTCATAAGATGAAGACAGAGGAGCACTTCTGGCGCCTCGTCTAGTACAAGATTAAAGGAACATTTTCTATCTTTTGAGGGAATCTTAGAACTCTCTATCCACTTTCTTTTATTTCTGGACCAGAGATGTTTAGCACTATACATGAAGGACTTTAGAGTTAGATCTCACTCACTTTGCACGCCTTAGCTCAAACCAGACCCTGTCAACCCAATTACAGTTTCTTTTCCAGTGCTTCCAACAGACAAAGGTAACAAGAGAAAATAAGATAACAACACTATATCAGCCATCATATCTATGACACCTAAAGAGACCATCCCTGCTCGACCGGCAAAACCTTTACGAACATGTTGCCTCAGATCTCACAATGGCTCATACCGCACCAGCAGTTGGGATACCTCCTTCATATCTTGACCATGGCTTGCAGCATCCCTCCAAAGAGACATATCTCAAACTAGATCTCCCTATTCTTCTAGTTCCTCAAGCCTGTCATCTATCAAGAGTTTCTTCACTATGGCCTGGAATGTTAGGAGAGATTGCATCAAGAGAGGTTGATTGCCCCCTCTGTAAGTTATACCCCAGTTGTTTTGGTGTTTTTGGTTTTCAGCTCTCAGCAAGAACTTGCATGTATCTGCACTATTGCTTTGTTTCCCTGCTCCATGTTCTTAGGTTTTAGACTTTGATCTTCCACAGCATAGGCTAGTTTTGATTATATCATTATTTTCTATGAACAGCCTTTGTGTTCACACTTTGCTATTGTATCTAGCAGTCTGATTAGCCTATTTATAGTCATTTCTTGGACATTAATAGAACTTAGTTTATCTATCTTATCTCTTTCTTTTTGGAAATCTAATTTACAGAATAACTAAAATATTTAGGAAAACAGCATCCTATTTCAACATGTAAAAAATTGCCATGACTAGATTTTTGTTCAAAGAACTTAATAATTATGTTGAAAGTAGTGAGGATATCAAAAGCTGTAAGAGAGCAAAAGTTTGGAAAAAATAATTTCCTTCTCTCTACAGGACACTTTATCATACATTCTCTTCCCCCATTGTTTTCCAAAGGAGGCAGCATGGATCATACCGCTTCATTTTAATCATTTTTCTGTCACTAGCTGTCTAAAAGCATGGAAGAATGTAGAAACATTTATGTACGGAATATTGTGGCATACCAATGCATATGCTTGGGGTGGTGCGACCTCTAATGCATCAAGGTGAAACAATGGATCTGCATGAGTCACAGCATAGTTAGCCAGCTTCCCATATGCAGAGCCTAATGCTGCACCAATGAAAAGAGACGGGGCATAGTATCCTCCGACTAGTCCTGATGCACGGCTCAAAGATGTTGCTACTATCTTTGCACCAACCAACTGAATCAACAAATCAGCAGGAGGAGCCTTCTGAAATGGTTGTGATTCCAACAGTATATCAACATTCTCAAATCCCCAGTAAAGAACTTCGGGATATGCTAGTGCTATTAAACCTACAGATATGCCCCCTAAAGAAGGCAGTAATGTAGCTTGAACTCCTGTGATTTCCAATAGAGCGTTGGAAGCTTTCACAGCAATCGCTGTGGTCTTGGACAAGACAACTGAAACTAAACCAGATAGGATCCCAAGTTGTAGATACAATGGCAGTTCTGCAAAACAAATCATTGATTAGATAAGGAAACCCAGGAGATGAACCTTTTTCAACCACCTTAGATTCCATTCCCCTTTTTATTTCAAAAAAAGGAAATCCTCCTCTTCAAGACTAGGTTTCAAACATTTTGCATGAAAAAGCATCTACTGTGAGAATTACCTGCTGGGGAACGAAACTCAAATGAAGGAATTGTAAAAGCTGGGTCTGAACCAAGGCCAGCCTGTGATATTACAGATGCTATTACTGCACTCAGTATCACCATTGAGGTTGTATTTGTTAGTGAAGGAGACAAATCTCCAGATGATGGCCATAAAACTGACTCCACAGCAAAGAAGCATCCAGCAACAGGTGCATTAAAACCTGGAAATCAACAATAAAATCACATTATGAACCCCACAAAGATTTAATTTCTATAAAGAAAAGCCACTGAATTATTTTCCTTTTTCTGTCTAACGTATGACACCAGACATGTTATAGTATTCATTGACATATGTTACAATTATTCAATGCAGTTTTCATGAGTTGATGAATCTGGCCGGTATAAACATCAGGACAAATATATTTCAGATGACTGCTTGCAAGGACACGAGCAATATTAGCAAAAAATCTAGCAGGACTAAGACAAAGCCTCACTAGGCAGATCCAGACCTTGGGCCAACAAGAGATTTGATACCACTGACACCTCAACAGCCTTTTTCCAGCTATTTAGTGGTGTTTGAACCACAAGGGAGGTTTCCCCATATAGATCGCCTAAAGATATTCAATAAGAAGGATTTAAGGTGATAGATGAGATCTAATGATTGGGATGGGGTACTGACAAAGTCTAGAGGGCTAAGATAATCTTTAACAAAAATACAAGCAGTCCATCTCTAGACCACTTAAGCATATGATATGGCATGCAATGTCATATAACACCCAGAAGAAATAGTCTTACACTGATTAATCAACAAAAGATCAAGATTATCAATTAGATATGCAATGTTAAGGGTCTTTAATTGAGTTTTTATGGCAGAAACATGCATAAATGATAAAACAGCAATATAATGATGACATCAGCCCTAGAAATAGCATTTTAACAAGCAATAAATGCTAAATTTCGCTTTTCAACAAGTATTTAATGCAATTCCTACTTAGAGAGCAATAATACATCAAAAGTGATTACTTTTTTGGTAATATTTCAAAGAAACCCTAACCCTAACCCTAACCCTAGATATCTAGAATTTAAGAGAGAAAAGAAAATTATTTGAGTAAAAGATTTGATCACCACCACCTAGACTAGTGCCTTGATGTAAATGGGCAATGGAGTTGCCTAGGGAAAATTCGATGAGGACAGCCTTGTTGAAGGGGGTGACAGGGCTAAGGCCTCTTGTTACAAACTCTAGCAGCTTCCTTAATAGGGAGATTTTAAATTTAAGAGATGTACAACTCAAAGTTCTCTTAAAGATTCAGAGAGAATAATTTTGCATGGCATAGAGGACCAATATTTCTAGAAGAATTTAGCAATTTTAAACATGGCACATTTAGAAACCCTAATTTACACTATAACATAAAAAATATATAAGATATGCAATAAACACAAAATTTCCACAAAAAAAAATTCAATCAATCCCAGGAAACCAACTTCAAGCAAAAGATCAACCTCCAATATCAATTCACACAATAGAAATCACATTGCGGCCAAGTAGAGAGACAAGAAGCTAGTGCGCACTTCCAAAGTGAGGGAAGTGTAATGAATGAATAAAGCTTGTTGATGAGTCCCCATTTTGTCTATATTTTGATATATAAGCACTTCCCTTTTCACCCTAGTCTATAACTATTTTGCCTCTATTCACTCTTATCTACTATGAGTTTCACTAAGGTATACAATTGCCATATCTTTTCCATAGTTCCTTTTTCCTTTTTCCAGCTAAGATTGAAGTGTGTTTTAGAAGTTTATCTTGTGTGTTTATGTGCATCTCTATGGATAATTATGTTTAATTGTTCATCACTAACCTTATACTCATGGAAGGAAATCTATGCTTCTAGGACCATATACTTTCTCACCTAATGATAAACGGTAAAACCCCAAAATTCAACAATGTATATTGACAAAGGGTAAAACCCCAAATTTCAATAGTGGCAATAAGTATGAACTCCAAATTTTGATGATCGATATTGACCAGGGCTAAAACCCTGATTTTCAATAACATGCATCGCCTGAAGGATTTCTTTCAAACAAACCTAATCACACAATGTTAAAGGATCTCACCTCATCGCATTCCCATGATGAAAAAAAACTCCTTTTGGATTGAGGAATCAACAAGGGCAATTGAGGGCATCTCAATCAATTTAGCAATGGCACATTGTCCATAGCATAAAAAGATTTAGACAAGGTGTTGTTGATTCAATAGGTATTCCTACATGGCTAAAGGGTCTTCAAGTCAGCCCTAAATGCATTATGTAATTTTATATATTATTGAGAACAAGTTGGCCTAGAAAGAAGTCAAGTTGGCCAACCATTGAAGGGATGTGTCCCTTGGGTTGTCACACCTGTAGGACATGTATAAATAAGATGATGTAATGTCTCATTTGAACTCCAACCAAGAGCAAGTCTTCTCTCTCATCATCATCATTCTATCTCTCTTGGACAACCACACATATGAGAAGAACAAGTCGAGTTTGACCAATTGTTTGATTAGACCTTTGGCCAAAAGGATTTTACTGAAAGTTGACTGCGGGATGACCGCATGTGCGCACTGTTGACTACAGGGATTTGACCATACACCGCAGAGTTCACCACAGTTGACCATAGTGCCGAAGTTTGATCGCAGGTCGAGTTGACCAGGCCATGTTGACCAGTAATGAATTTCTAACATTTTGGCTAGTTTGACCAGGATTGACTGGTATTTGACTTGGATTATTGGCACAAATTTCTAGACAAATTGTTGATTTGTAAGCCTCGCTGAAGAATAATTTCTCATAAGAAAAGTTGTTGGGTTTTCTCCCAAGGTTGGGTTTCCTAGAGTAAAATTATTGTCTCTATTGTGCATGGTTGTCTTTCTATGATCTTTACTATTTCCACTGCGTTTACTATTCAAATTTTCTGAATGTAATTATTCAATGATAGTAGTGGCATAAAGCATTGTGTGAAAAATCATTAGGAAGTAATTATCTAGCAAAAAATTGTATTCTACTGCACTTATCATAGAATTTCAACATGGTTTTAGAGCTTTGTTGAAAGATCAGCCATTGAAGTCAACCTAAAGAGACCAAGTATCCAACAGCTTGATTGGATTTTAGATCTCTTGTCAAAATGGCGTCAAGTCTAAGGGTAGAAGACAGGTTGGATGCTGCCACCAATTTCACATCTTGGAAGACCAGGATACTTCTTGTCTTGGAAGAAAATGATCTTTAGGATTATGTGAAGGAAGTCATTCCAGAACCAAAGCGAGATGAGCAGACTACACCCCGTACCATAATCTCCTCCCCCCTACCATTCATTAACCAAGTTTTACATACCTTGGCATGAAAAGAGTTTCTCAACGGGTTTAGCAGTTATAATAAAATACAGATTGCCCATGAAGACCAAGAGAAAACTACATTCAATTTTGTTGAAAATTTGATGTTCTACGCTAAAACAATTACTTATTATGAAACTTATTTCTATTGTAATACCAGTTAAGCAATTGTAGATAGAACATAAACCATATAGATCAAAAGAAGATAGCCAACACAATGAGACACAGAGAATTTAGGTCCAATGACTAGGCAAAATCCCACAAGGGGAAAACCTAACTAATTTATTCTTCTACTAGAAATCAATTGTTCAACAGAGAAATAGAATACAATGAGATATTAAGAGAATGACTAAGTTCACCCAAATCTAAAATAGTTGTAGCAAGAAGATCTTTGATCGCAGCAATTGATGCAAACATTGAATCACTTTGTCTCACCAAGTTCTATTCTTACTCTCCAAGTCTCTCTCTCTCTGTTAAATTGGCAACTAGGGCCAAACTCCATGTGGGTCAGCTTATTTGTGGCAGCTGATATTTTTATTGGATCCCTCTCATCGAGAGGTGTAGGATTGATCTAAAGATCATCCAATTCCGATAAGTATTCATGGAGATATGAATTTATTTTGATTATGGATTTATTATCTAGCCGACCAGCAACTTATGTAGGCTCAAGAAGCCCAAACGTCATGTCTATTCAAACTATACGATTTGGTATAAACATAAGAGGCTTTGATGTCATTTAGAAACACTCTCAAGGTGATCTCCTCTCCACGTCTTGGGTTTTTGGAGAAGGAGAATCACTAAGAATACGTTGGAACCCTAGCTGCGAATGATGCCCTAATCCTATGCAAGTCAAGAAGACATCTATCCACTGGAAAATGATTCGTTGTTAATCTATATATGTTGTTCAAGAAGATACATGGTGAAACCCTAACACAGCAAGGAAGCCTTACGCAGTTAATACATGGAGAGTATAATGCAATCATGCTATTATGAATAATGCAGTCCTGGCAATGACTATACATATACGCTAGCAATGATTATGGATACGTAGGCAATAGAAACGTAGTCCTGGCAATGTCAAGAATGAAGCCGCAGTCAACGTGATGAATCTGTTCCATTGTCATATAGAAAATGTCGCAGTCATGAGGAACAGCTGAATAGCGTAGGCCTGTTCATGGTGAGACCTATACGCAGTGCATGGAATAATATGTATGTAAGCGTTGTCATATAAATGGAACGCAGGTAATATAATATACCACGCAGTTAACACAATATATATTGGAACGCAGGTAATATAATATGCCACACAGTCAACACAATATACATTGGAACGCAGGTAATATAATATGCCACGCAGTCAACACAATATATATTAGAATGCAATCACACAAATGTATGGAACGCAGAACATCAGTCACATAAATGTATTATATGGAACGCAGTCACATATATGTATGGAACGCAGTCACATGATGGAACACAGTCATATGTATACGCTGTGTATGGAATACAGTCATATAGACAGTGATATCCCTGAGCAAACCCAATACGGAAAATAATGGGACTACGTGGAGTATTGCGTGGAACTATAGCCTAGCTGCTTTGCTAGGCTGCAAGCCATAGCAAGCAACTAAGGCTGATATGTATATAATGAAGCAACAGAAGGGTATTATGAGCAGCATGATGGGCAGTATTATTAGCAGCATAATGATAATACACATCTGAAAGGACAGTAACATGATGATGATGCATATTAGTATGGGCAACGTTATAAGATCATGAACATGAAGGGCAACATGTAGATCATGGACAGTATGATGTATGGGTAGCGTGATGTATGAGATCATGAGCAGCACGCTAATGCATGATGCAACATGATGGTGCTACACGGTAAGGTGCAGCAAATGGATGAGATGTAGCACGATGATAGGTGAAGGAGTCACCTTGGAGAATCAGTTGAAGCAAAATGTCTTCCATTGATCTCATCATTATACGAAATGATCTATGCTAGATCTAGATAAGTCAAAGTGTTGACTTTTGTTGTAAATGTACTACTTCTCTCTCTCTCTCTTTCTCTGCTGAACTTTGAAGAACATAAAAGAAGAATTGATCAAGGGTTTCCCCACACATTGTGGGGTTTGTCCCCGGCTAGCACCACATCTTGTGTCCTCTTGTCTTGGCTTGTCTTCTGCGATTTATATTTATGTTCTATCTGCAGTATACTTTATGCTGATGTGATTGCTAATATGGAAAAGAAATTAAATAAATTGCTCTAGCATAGAACATACCTAAAATTAACATGGTGTCGG
Source organism: Pinus taeda (assembly GCA_000404065.3). Classification (NCBI taxonomy): domain Eukaryota; kingdom Viridiplantae; phylum Streptophyta; class Pinopsida; order Pinales; family Pinaceae; genus Pinus; species Pinus taeda. Next base: position 66,720 of record APFE031305921.1, read on the forward strand.
AGCTGAGGTGAAGACAATGCCCAAGCAAGAGTGAAAGAGCAATCACCAGAGACAGTTGGGACAAGACAAAAGGATCAATGGGTTCTTCATAATTCACCCAGGGTGAAGTCAAAGCAGAGAATATTATCAGAATGGTGCAGCAGAAGGTTCTGATGGCCTACCTTAAGATCACTTCATTGGGAAGTCCGCTCTAAGGGTGGAAGGAAAGACAGATGCCATGGTTACAATAAGTTCGGCCATTATGCGAAGGAGTGTCCAAATGGAAAAGACACATCTCTTGATGAAGATAACAATCATTCCAGGATCAAAGGAATGACTAGTAATGCAGGTAATCAAAGAAATGGTCGACTCTTCAAAGAAAGCAAGGAACCCCTGAATCACTCTTATGTACCTGATCGCAAGAAGAACCTGGTGCCCATCTCGGAAATGGAAGTGAAAGGTTTCAGGGTGGCACTCATCGATGGAAAGGTACGTGTTTGAAATAGATTTTTCAAAAATGTTTTTGAGTTCAGGGTTGTAGCAGGAAGTCCACTGGGGACCATGTCCATTGACACAGCACCGGAGGTCTGTGTATCAGATGTTGACAGGGATTCTTGAATTTAAAAAGAACATGAAGGTACATGTCTGATATGTACTGAAGGAAAATCTTATAAGGGGACCATTCCCCTCATGCCACAGGTCCACAGTTTTGGAACAACCTGAGGAATTTGAGATTCATGATCAGGAATCTCATGTATGCAGGTGGTAGAAAGCCCTCTATGGCTTGAAGCAAAACACCTCAAGCATAGTATGAGAGGATCAACAGTTGTCTGATGAAGTTAAGATTCACTAGGAATGAAATCAATCCAAACCATCCGAAGGTTGCGAATGATAGACCTCTCATACCAACACCTTATGAGGATGACCTATGCAAACCCTCTCACTTGCAGAAGTAAGAGGGAGTTGGATTCCGGATATGAAATGATAAACTGTAAGCGTGTGACTACCTCAAGGAAGTTATACAGTAGTGATGTCGGACCAGACTTGGGAAAGTTCTTGGTGAACTTCCGTCCGGACATACGTCTTGCAGTTAGCAGGGGGAGCTCATATTTGATTGAGCCTCACTGAATTGGCGCCAAGAATTTTCTGAGATGTCTTCAAGGCACAATCTCTCATGGATTGAGATACACTGCCGGAAATATGAAACAACATGATTATTCGAATGCTGATTGGGCAGGCAGTGTGGAGGATCACTGGAGCACTTCTTAGTGTTGTTTCTCTTTGGATTCTACTTTGATATCATGGATGAGAAGGAAGTAGAAGTCGGTTGTCATAAGCACTGCCAAGACCGGATACATATCTACGAGTATGATTTCGTATGAAGTTGCCTGGTTGGGGAAGCTCTTCAGTGCGCTGTTTGTACACATGATGAATACCACTGTGATTCTCTGTAACAACTAGAGGTGGGATTCAATTATTGAGGAATCCCGTATTCGACGATTGCTCCAGCAGATAGACATCAGATACTACCTTATCTGGGATAGGGTAAGTCGATGAGCAAGGAGGCTCCATCGCATGTACAGGTCCATACACTTTGTCAAAGCCCCGGGGAAAGATCAAATCTGTGATTTTCCCAAACGACTTGGAGTCGTCAAGAAACCCTTGTACAAGGGTCTTGCATGTTGCATAGATTGAGCTCTGGGAGCTCTGGGGGCTTGCGGTTCTTACTGGAGCAACATACGACCACAGGGTGACTCACCCTCCCCTGGTGGTGTGCACTGGAACAAGATGATTCGCTCCCTTGTGGGACAAGATGATTCGCTCTCTTATGGAATAGGATGATTCGGCCTCCTATCGACAGGATGATTTGCTCTCCTATGGACAAGATGATTCGCTCTCTTGTGGAATAGGATGATTCGCTCTCCCGTGTAGCAGGATGATTAGTTCTCCTGTGAGGTCTGGATGATGTGTTCTCCATGACAAATGTAGCAGGATGATTAGTTCTCCTCTGAGGCCTAGATGATGTGTTCTCCATGGCAATTGTAGCAGGATGATTAGTTCTCCTGCAAGGACGGGATTGATTAAGTTTTCCTGTCGAGGCATCCTACCCATACAGTGTGGGACTCATGGGAAGTACCTCTCATCTGATCAATGAGCAGGGAAATGAGGATAGGGACCATAGAAGTACCGATGGACGCATCGTTGTATCTACCGTACTCCCTATGCTAGGATGACCTTCATTGATATGGGATCAATTATACTAGTCTGGGACTAGTGGTAGGAGTTGTACCCCCTGTGACACTGACTTCGGGTCGGTTGAGGACTGGTCCGGGACCAATGGTACACACTCTGAGACTGACTTTGAGTCAGTGGACTAGTCTGGGACCAGTGGTAGGAGTTGTACCTACTATGACATTGACTTTGGGTCAGTTGAGACTAGTCTGGGACTAGTGGTACATACTCTGAGACTGACTACTGTCAGTGCAATACTGGTCTGGGACCAGTGGTAGGAGTGGTACCCACTATGACACTAACTTTGGGTCGGTTGAGACTGGGCTGGGACCAGTGGTACACACTCTGAGACTGACTTAGGGTCAGTGGAGAATGGTATGAGACATTCTCGATCAATTCTTCTTCTTCATAGTTCAGCAGAGCTAAGTTGAGCAGAGCCAGAGCAGAGCAGAGCAAAACAGAGCAAAGCCAGTAGAGCTGAGCAGAGTTGGGCAGAGCAGTGCAGGGCACTGATGGCAAAGATAGTATAATCGGACTTATCGATCAACGGATGGAGTTCTCCCTAGTTGAGAGGGAGTGTTAAATTGGCAACTAGGGCTAAACTCCATGTGGGTTACCTTATTTATGGCAACCGACATTTTTATTGGATCCCTCTCATCGAGAGGTGTAGGATTGATCTAAAGATCATCCGATTTCGATAAGTATTTATGGAGATATGAATTTATTTTGATTATGGATTTATTATCTAATCGACCAACAACTTATGTAGGCTCAAGAAGCCCAAACGTCATGTCTATTCAACCTATACGTTTTGGTATAAATATAAGAGGATTTGATGTCATTTAGAAACACTCTCAAGGTGATCTCCTCTCCATGTCTTGGGTTTTGGAGCAGGATCATCACTAAGAATACGCTGGAACCCTAGCTGCAAATGATGCCCTAATCCTACGCAGGTCAATAAGACATCTATCCACTGGAAAATGATTCGTTGTTAATCTATATACGCTATTCAGGAAGATACATGGTGAAACCCTAACACAGCAAGGAGGCCTTACGCAGTTAATACACAGAGAGTATAACGCAGTCATGCTGTTATGAATAACGTAGTCCTGGCAATGACTATACATATACGCTGGCAATGATTATGGATACGCAGGCAATATAAACGCAGTCCTGGCAATGTCAAGAATGAAGCCGTAGTCAACATGATGAATCTGTTCCATTGTCATATAGAAAATGCCGCAGTCATAAGGAACAACTGAATAGCGTAGGCCTGTTCATGGTGAGACCTATACGTTGTGCATGGAATCATATGTATGTAAATGTTGTCATATAAATGGAACGCGGGTAATATAATATGCCACACAGTCAACACAATATATACTGGAACGCAGGTAATATAATATGCCACCCAGTCAACGCAATATATACTGGAACGCAGGTAATATAATATGCCACGCAGTCAACACAATATATATTAGAACGCAATCACACAAATGTATGGAACGCAAAACATCAGCCACATATATGTATTATATGGAACGCAGTCACATATATGTATGGAACGCAGTCATATGTATACGTTGTGTATGGAATACAGTCATATCCCTGAGCAAACCCTATACGGAAAATAATAGGACTGCGTGGAGTATTGCGTGGACCTATAGCCTAGCTGCTTTGCTAGGCTGCAAGCCATAGCAAGCAGCTAAGGCTGATATGTATATAATGAAGCAACAGAAGGGTATTATGAGTAGCATGATGGGCAGCATTATTAGTAGCATAATGATAATACACATCTGAAAGGACAGCAGCATGATGATGATGCATATTAGTATGGGAAGCATTATAAGATCATGAACACGAAGGGCAGCATGTAGATCATGGACAGCATGATGTATAGGCAGCGTGATGTATGAGATCATGAGCAGCATGTTGATGCATGATGTAGCATGATGGTGCTACACGATAAGGTGTAGCAAATGGACGAGATGCAGCACGATGATAGGTGAAGAAGTCAACTTGGAGAATCAGTTGAAGCAAAATGTCTTCAACTGATCTCATTATACGAAATGATCTATGCTAGATCTAATTAAGTCAAAGTGTTGACATCTGTTGTAAATGTACTACCTCTCTCTCTCTCTCTTTCTCTGCTGAACTTTGAAGAACATAAAAGAAGAATTGATCAAGGGTTTCCCCACACATTGTGGGGTTTGTCCCTGGCTAGCACCACATATTGTGTCATCTTGTCTTGGCTTGTCTTCTGCAATTTATATTTATGTTCTATCTGTATTATACTTTATGCTGATGTGATTGCTAATATGGAAAAGAAATTAAATAAATTGCTCTAGCATAGAACATACCTAAAATTAACACTCTCTCTCTCTTTCTCTCTCTCTCCTTCTGTAGTCTCTCCAACTCTCTCTTCCACAAGTTTGAATTCTCCTTTCACAATGAACAAGTGAGTAGAGAGGATATGAGGCACATATATATAGGAGGAGCAAGGAGTTCGAGTCATAAAGGAGGAGTAACTCGCATGCCTTGAGGAAGAGTTACATATGCCAATTTAGGGAGAGGAGGTACGCATGCCTTGTAACTCATGTCATAAAGGAGAGAGTTACACATGCCTTGTAACTCATGCCATAAAGGAGAGAGAGGGGTACGCATGCCTTGAAGGAGTGTAACATATGCATTGAAGAGTGCGTAACAGGAATCTTTTATGACGAATCTTTAATGCGCATAAGAGAGTGTAAGAGTGCAATGAATCCATTATAAGAGAGAGAATAACACATCACTGAGTGAGAGAGAGAGGTACTAGTGCGATTAATGAGAGAGAGATGTGCGAAGTGGCATGATTGAGTGCCAAGTAGGAAAGGTGACAAGAATATATATTTTGATAATAATATTATAGTATCATAAGGATAATAATAATAATATTAATGATAATATTGATGATTAAGTAAAAGTTGAACAATTAAAATTGATTAAGGATAAGTTAAGTGATTTTCCATCATCTATACTTGATTACCAATTAAAGCAAGGTGATTTACTATCTTTGGAAAGTCATGCTTGAAATGATAGACATGACTTTCTATTCTTAGAAAGTCACTCTAGAATAGTCATAAATGAGATTTTATTCAAGGAAATTCATCCCTTAACTACCAATTTTCAACAATCCCTCTCAAATAGGGAGGAATTTCTTTCTGAAACAAGGATTTCTAGTTTGGAACAATGATGTTACAATCTAATGAATAAGAATAATCATAGAGGAGATTCATCCATCACCCTATATTCACTTGGGGGGATTACCACTTACCAACACATGACAAGGATCTCGCACAACGAAGTCTGATCTCTACTTGGACGGATTACCACTTGTCAAGGATCACACACAACCAAGTCTCTGCTTAGGGGGATTACCACTTGACAAGGATCACGTAGAACCAAGTCTCATCTCTACTTGCGGAGATTGCCACTTGTTAAGGATCACGCATAACCAAATCTCTACTTTGGGGGATTACCACTTGACAAGGATCATGCACAACCAAGTCTCATCTCTGCTTGGGGGGATTACCACTTGTCAAGGATCACGCACAACTAAGTCTTTGCTTGCGGGGATTGCCACTTGACAAGGATCATGCACAACCAAGTCTCATCTTTGCCATCCATGACCACCCCCTCCAGGGAGCATCACATCCATCAATCCAAGATGCTCTTTGTAAACCAAGAACTTCCTTTTTGGTAAAGGCTTGGTAAGTATGTCAGCTATGTGATCGTCAGTCGCAATATGATTGAGTCCCATTGCTCCTCTTTGAACCATATCCTAGATATACTAATATTTGATCTAAATGTGCTTGGACTTGTCATGAAACACAAGATTTTCAACAAGTCGAATCCCACTCTTATTGTCACAGTAAATCATTGTTGTATCTGTTGGACACCTAATCCACTAAGGGTTATCTGCAAGTGCCTGCACAAGCCTAGTGCCTTTCTCCAGACATTCTTTCACAAGTTGTTCCTGGGAAGACTTAGCGGAGTCTCCAAGATCATGCAAGTCAAAAGCCGTCAAGTTCCCTAGATCGATCTGGTAAAGGTTGGCTTCTTCAGCAGCGACAACCGCCATACTAGGGTTTCGATTTGAGTACAATGGTGGCTCTGTACCTAAAAATGGTCGTTGTATATTTAGTGTCTCTTCTTATGAAGAAGCGAAAATTTGTTTGTAGTGTCCAGAGAGATGTTAATAGTTCTGTGGACTGTGTATGGTATGCCTCTTTGGTTTAGTCAAAGCCATGTTGGTCGACATGAAAGAGAAGGTGAATAGAACCTCGCAGAATTTTTTTAATTATCTAATAGGTTACAAATATTTTTACTCTATTACTTTTCAAATATTTTTACTCCTGAGCATAAGAGAGGGATTGGCATTATTATTCATATTATTTTTCCGTGTTCAAAATTTTTGGACGATGATATATTGCCAACTTTACGAGCTTGGAGCTTTCTATTTAGTTTCAAAAAAATATATATATATTGTATATGCGAGTTGGTCTATATCAAAGCAATTATTTGACATTAAAAACAAATATAAATTAAAATCTATATTATATATATATATATATCCTAGTGGCAAGAAAGCTAGTATATGGTTCGATGCTTAAATGTTGTATATGGACTTGTAAAAGGAAACAGCCAGTTCGAGTCACCTGCTCCAGTTGTGAAGATTATTACAACGAAGAATTGAAGCTTGGTTTATATTTATGTTGCTCATTCACCATTGAACATTCACTTTTGTGTTGCATATGTGTTGAATTTGAGTTGTTAATAAAATGGCTGAAATTAACAATTTATTAGAGTTATTGAGGACTCTAATCGTGTCTACTGCTGAAAGCACACTTAACATCAACAAGGGCACTCTCTTTGACATTCAGACCTGTCTGCATAATGCACAAGAAAAGATAAAACTTTTGCAGCTCGAATAACAGCTTCAGCAGGATGAGTTACAACAGTAAAGGCATCTTTCTGAACTTGCTTTTGTTCAGAACAATCCCCTATGTGACTTTGAAATTGGATCCTATCAACAGCTAGCAAGTCATCAAGTCTATAATGTTGAGGTTGATTCAGATCAAGTACCCATTTCAGAAGCAAATTTAAATACAAGTGTGAAAATTCAATGTGCACTTCCGAAGCCAATTATCAAACCTTGGGAAGAGCTTGTTGACAACGAGCACAGAACAGGTCTTGGATATGATAAGGACGTGTCCTTTCATATTCCAGACTATTCCAAGCCCATTCAATTTCAAAGTGATGGGTTTCTTCATGGTTGTTTACCTTCACCTGTTCCAGATTCTGCTCCTCCACATTCGCAAACAAAAGTTGTTAAATGCCAACATTGTGACCGAGTTGGCCATATGAAAGATCATTGTTTTTATCTTCATCCATGTGAGTGATGTCATAAAACCACTCATTCTTCACACAAATGCTACAAAAACAAACCTCCTGCAAGAAAAAAGATTCATCTTGGATGAATCGCTTCTTGGCAATGGATTTCAACAACCAAGAAGATATTTCAATCATATGTCAGAATTTCTTCTAAAGTATTGAATAGTCTTGCAGTTGAGTTTTCTCCATCTTCTCACCTTGTATCTGACAGGGGGAGGAAGTGATGGTCATATACAAGCTTCAAAGCCACATCAAGCGAGCCTGAGCCACAACCTGCCATACCAGATTCACAGTTGTAGCCAGAGACAAAGCATGCCTTCAGTTGGTGGTCAGCCTTAAATCATCTATATGGGGTCGAGACCTCCCTTTTCAGGCTGATCTTCTCCCTCTTCAAAGAATTGGAGACACTTCCTCTAGCAGAAGACTTCAGCTTCTTGCCAATTTTTGAAGAGTTCCAGGAATTACATTAAGCATTCCAATGTTGGTGGTCATCCTTAAACTATTGATTTCTGGTAGCATCGGATGTTCTCTAAGCCTCAAAATTTGCAGGGAGGCTAGGAAACATGCTTTCCACAATACCCAGAAACCGTTTTGGGAAATTCCACCCGGAGACAGTTTTATTAAAATAATTAATTATTTTTAATGGGTACCTAAGTCTAAACTTAGGAAATTAAAATAATTAAAGGGTATTAATCAAACTAAGGGTGAAACTTCTAGAAGAAGTTGGAGATCAAGTCCAGATGATCTAAGCTATTGATTAGAATCTAATATTGGCCGTTGATTACTCAACTAGAGGATTATAAGAAGGACTTCGATGGGCATTTGGAAATACACTAGAGAGAGACCAAGAGATCGAATTTCTCAGAGAGGGCAGCGCAGTAGTTGCTAGAGAGAAGATTGGAGTGATTTCTTGCAATGAGGGGCAAGGATAGTTCCGGTTGGAGAGTTTCCTGATCCAGGAATACATCGCAGAGGAGGCAGAAAGAGATCCAGAAGAGGCAGCGCAGAGGCCACCTAAGCAGCGTAGGGCAACGCAGAGGCAGCACAGAGCTTCAGAGGGAGTCTGAAATTCAGTTGGGAAGTTGAGTTCCAGATCCATAAGTCGTGGTGTGAGACCGGAGATCCAGAGGAACAAAGCTCCAGACAACAAGAGATATGGAAAAACTGCGTATACTGAGGCAGTAGCTGCGCAGAGCCAATGTGGGGCCAACCATCCAGGGGCTGGATCAGTGTTGAATCGCCAATGATAGTGTGAGGTATTTCTCACTAACCTTCTGCCAGTTAGATTCTCTGTATTGGATAGCTAGTAAGGCATCCAAAGATTCTATTCAGAGAACTACTGCTTAATAATACAAACCCTTAGTTGCTACACCAATTTTCTCGCATTGAGTTTTTCCTTGGACATTTGTCCAAAATAACGGTGTCATGTGTTGTGTATTTCTTTCTTGCTCAGTTTCTTGTCTCCACATATAATTTTAATTGGTGAAGGCTGCAATGTATTAGTTTCGGTATTTGCTGTAGGATGCAATAATAATTTGTTAAGTAATTTAACAAATAGAAGACACTTAATCAGCGGTTGCAGTAGAAATTTGGGTCTCCAAATTTTCACATGGTATCAGAGCTACAGGTGAAGCAAGAGAGCAGAGCCGGAAGAGCCTAGTGCTGAAGAGGAGGGAAGTCGAAGCGTTGCATAGGCAGCAAATCGAATCCCCAGAGGGATTGCGCAATCCAGACCAAGAGGGCGAAATTTTGGTGGGGAAATCTCTCTCTGAGTGAGTCGACAGGGAGAGATTTCAAAATCAAAATTTGCCAGTGTCAGAGGGAGTAGTGTTGAAGCTTCAACACAGAGCAATTTTCTGGTGAGACTCAGTTTTCTGTAGCAATTGTTGGGGTAGAAAAGCGTCAAAAGGAAGAAGGAGACATTGTTGAGGGAATTTCTTCCTCAGAGAATTCCTAGCTAGGGAATTCAATTTCTCTATTGTTGACAGCAGCAGAGAGGAGAAAATCTACTAACTCCAACAGGGAGTGCGTAGGCTAGCCTAGTGCTGCGAAGAGAGAGGAGGCAGTTCGACATTTTGTGGTAGAGATGGAAACTAGTGGATTAAGGGATCAAGATCGGTTGGATGGTGCATCCAACTATGTGATCTGGAAGGCAATGATCTCATGCCTTCTGGATGAGCACGATCTCAAAACCTATGTCGACAGTGTGGTAGTTGTACCTACAGATCCAGATCCGCTAAAAAAGTACAATGCTGAAATGGAGAAGGCCAAATGATTGATTCTCGACAGAGTGAGAGACCACGTAGTATGTCACATTGCCAACAAGGATACTACCTGACATATGTGGGAAGCACTGGCCACACTATACGAAGGATCTTCCGAGTAGCGAAAGATGTACTTGGAGAAGAAGAAGAGATCCACGCAGATGCAGAAGGGGGAGCACATTGATCCGTTCCTAACGAAGTTTCAGGAAATCCGAGACTTGTTGGCAGCTGTGGGGTCAACACCTCAGCCTACCGAGATGGTGAGGCTGGCCCTGAATTCTGTTTCAGAAGAATGGCAAGTATTTGTCGAGAGCATCTTGGTCGGATTGGGAAGGAATGTGGGCCGCTTTTCAACAGGAAGAGATGAGGAGAGACTTAGTCAAGTGCAAACTTGATAGCAGCAGTGGGACAAAGCCCAACGAGGAGGAAGAGAATGCAGCCCTTGCATCAAAGGGGCAGTAGGAGCTGCGGAGAAAGAAGAAGGATGTTTCGAAGATCAAGTGCTTCCGATGTGGTGAATTTGGTCCCTACGCTA
>APFE031305926.1:0-33463 GCA_000404065.3 Pinus taeda
CATCGTGTTTTGATGCCCCACAAGCCTAAAACTGAGGATTTTGATGCAGAAACAGCCCAACGATCGAATCCCCAACAGAACCCTGATGTGAATGATAATTACCCGCCCCCTGCAAGTTCTCCCGTCAAATCCGAGCCGGATCAGAACGGTGAGGGGGATCGGGATCAGACCTCTATTGGCTGTAGAGAGAACTCTGAATTGCATACTGTGGATACCAATGCCTCCGAGAAAAGCTCGGCTCCCATCTCCCGTTCCAAGAGGGAAAAGGAAACAGGGCAAGAAGAATCCGGCGGCTACTACTACGACAGATTCTGAAACGTGGAGGCAAAAACAGAATGAAGTCAGAATCAAAGAAGAGAGTGCGAAATCCATGGATATCGAGGGCAAAGAATTGAAAGGTACTAGAGATGAATGCCAGAAAGGGCTAACAGTGGATAGCGATGTTCTAAGTTCTGCAAACCCTGTGGAAATATCAATCAGGCAGGGCACCAAAGCTTTCAGCAGCAGCGGGCAGGGGCAGTGACATCGGCATCGGCAAGGGCAGGGGCAGGGGCAGGGGCGAGGCATTACAAAGAATCTGATGAATTCATAGATGCCTGGAATCATACAAGGTCTTCTGGAGATAGCCATATGGAGGATAGAATGGAAGGCACAGATGAGATTGAAACTTCCGCAATGAGCAGACGAAGCAGAAGGGAACCCAAAGTTCTTGGCAAATTGCTGCCTCTTCTGGAATGCTTAAGGGCCATCACTTCTCACAAATTTGGATCCCTCTTCAAGCATAAACTTGAGAGCCAGGTTGCTTTTCTTGTTCTAGCTTTTCTATTTACCATTTGATCGATTTCATGGCTTTTTTATTGGTTTGAATCTGTTATTACCGATACTTAAGGCGGGCTCTGTGATTGTGCAGAATAAACAGCAATACAAGAACATTATCAGGCGACACATGGATTTGGGAATGATAAGGGCAAGATTGGAGGAAGGGTCTTACTCTGGCAGCCAGGAGTTTTTCCGAGATTTGCTTCTGGTTTTCAACAATGCTCTTATATTCTACCCCAAGTCATCTTAGGAGCACAGAGCTGCGGTGGTGCTTAGAGAATTGGCAAACAATGAGATGGCGAAGATATTCCAGACAGAAGCTTTGCTAAAACAGGAAGGCCCATCCACCAGAAAAAGGGACCCCAGGGCCATTCCGGGGCCCCCAGCCAATGCCACCAAGTTCAATCCCAGCAGCAGAAAGAGAAACGCAAGGCCATTATTAGTTGGGGCAAGAGCTGCACCGAGATCCAAAACCACCAGCAAATTGAACACTAAGGAAGAACAATACAACTCCCAGGAGCCACCCAAGGAAGCAATTGAAGTATCATCCTCTGCAGGTCTAAAACCTGAGAATGAACCAGAAGACAAATTTGAAGCTGAAGCACCAAATAGATCAAAGATGCCCAAGGCTGGAGATGAAAGAAAAACACCTGGAATCAGCAGTCAACCTAAGAAAGGCTCTGGTTTTCATAATGAATCCAGGAAGAACTCCAACACCGAGCCCAAAAAGACCACGATCAGCAACACCCCATTGGTTGAGTCGCGGAACAATTCTCATACCCACAAGAGCAACAGTCACAACCACCACCACAACAACAATGGCCGCAGCACAGAGCAGCTTTTAGGCAAAGTTGCAGCAATGAAGGAAGAGAAGGGCACTCCTCCTCCTGAGCCCACCCACAAGCAACGAACATCAGATCAGGACCAACCCTCTCCCTTGAAAAGAGGAGTTGGAAGGCCACCTAAGCATGTCAAAAGAGCATTAGGAGCAGATGATGAGCCACCATCAAAGGCCACAGGGGATCCAGAAGCAGCTTCAAGGGTGAGAAAAAGACTCAGAAAATGAGAGCAACTTCCTGTTTTTGGACATGGATTCGGATTCTGCTCAGGCCACCCCAGCTGGACTATTATGTAAATACAGAGAATTTTTGTTTAGTCGAATAGATGGAGATGAAATTCCATGCAGGTAAATTATCTATATATATGCATATATTCTCGGGAAGAAGCATCCATCTTGTCTGTAAAAATTGTATCCAGTGCGTTTCTGTGGATTGTTCAGCGATTGAATGCTTCCAATTGAGGCAACAATCCCCAAACTGGGCTCTAGATCAGGTTCCTCCCCTGCCTAAACAAATTCTGGTACAAGGAGTTATTATTCATATTTTTCCCCTTTCTGAGTGGAAACCCTGAATTCAAATTTTGACTAACTTTTGGTTGCATTCAAAGAAAATTTATGAACGTGGTGACCAACAGATCATGATGTCTGTTTAGTCAAAGGTAAGTTGTTATTCACTGGTAACCCATCAATACAGCCCTATCATAATTCATGGTTAATAATTTATTTTTAGATTTTTTTTTTTGTTTTGTTCACCCACCACATAAACAATGCTGAGAACAAGAATTGAGCACTTGCTCAAAATAAACAATGCTGAGAACAGGATGCATGAAATGCCCAAGTTATTCTAGCAAGACATTAAAGTAATATTACCAAGGAGTTTATTTCACCTGCACAGATGATTCTGGAATCTCCTGAGAAACATGCTGAGAATCTAAATCTGAGCTCTCCATTGACTGCAAACTTTCCTTCTGCTCAGCCTGTTTTTCGGCATCTTTTATTCTCTGTTCCTCATTTTCCCTTTTCTGTCGTTCCTGCTCTTCTACCTTTTCTATTGCTTCTTAACAACAACAGATTTTTGAGAAAATGAGCACCCTAAGATAATTGTGCAAATTCATGAATCTCTGTTTTTATAAATCTTCTCTAACATACTTATTACTCATACACAAAGATTTAAATTGCACTTCTGATCATTCTCATTCATCTGAGTTGATTACAACATAATGTAAAGATTTAAGCCTTCATCTAGTGGTATGCTTGCAGGCCGGCAACAACCCTCCCACCAAAGCATCATAAAAGCAAACCCGAAATTGGCATCACAGTGGTTAGAATAGCATGCCAGCAATGAAAATGTTATATATATGTGTTTTTTGTTTTTCTCTTTATTAAGTCTTTTTTGATACTCAAGTGAAGTGCCTTTTTCTAAAGTGCGATGGAACTTGTTCTAAATATTTTTAATACATAGTTTACATTAGACTTTTTGATTTGTTATAAGGTTAAAGTTTTGTTTGGGTGACATTGTGAAAGTGGGATGTTACATACCAAATTATTTTTAATATTTATTCGTTTGTCCTTTTCCTATCTGAATTTGATTTACGTGTCGATTTATGAGAGTATAGATTAAAATGCACACTGTCATGTTGTCGAAGGAATTTTGAATATAGAATATTTTAGAAAGTTTCCTCTGATTTCTTTTCATAAAAAATATTTTTTATTATTATGACTATTCATTATTTCTTCTTAGTATTGAAAGCATTATAATATTTATATTAAATATTTGGAACACTCGTGAAAGTAATCATTTTATATCTTATATGATATTTATTTATCTTCATGCAAATCTTGATAACTGATCCTTTCCACCGAGAGAACTGTTGGTCAATAGTTTAAGAAATTTTTTTGCTTACACACAAACTGGACCAGGCTTCCAGTGAATTCGTGGTCCTCGGGTTCCATCCTCATTGGAAACAGTGTGGCAACAACATTTTGTAGCGTCCATTAACCTGCATTCTGGAGCTAGTGCTTTGAAGACGTTGACTTTTACAATGTGGATATTTCTGAAAATGTGGATATTTCTGAAATGAAGTGGCAGTTGAAGTTATGTACTCTGTTTTTAAATTATATATATATATAGAGTCACTTGTGGACAATTTACGGGACAAATTGCCAAATTCATGACTTTCTATCTGATCCCAGGGTCCAGATGACAGAAGCTATCCGTTGTAAGATCCTATGAAAAATTCTATCCATGGTAAAAGGTCATCTGCATTTGTCACCATAACTAAAACTACCCCTCACTGATCATTGCTGATTCATGTAGCAGAGTTGGCCTTTTCTAAAGAAATTTTGTAACCTAAAGAAATTTGTAACCTAAAGAAATATTTGCTTGGTGGTTATCTATTTGGTGGTTATCCTTACAGCCATTATTAGAATATTGGGTTGACCAATAATGACTGTAATGACACTCGGCTTATCCGATTTATTTTACAACTTTGATGCTAGAAAATAAGACTATCACTTGAAGCAAAACAGTGATTTAAATCGGATCCCAATCTTTCAGCTCGACTTTCTGTTTTAATGGATTGCTCTAAATTCTTGAGATCTGCTCTTGAGTCTGTGAAATAATTTTCAACTTGCTTTTCTAATAGGGTACATGATATAGGAGTTTGGCTTGTAAATATATCTCTTTGCCGAAAACTTTTAAGATTTCAGTCTGATAGTTTGTATTCCTTTGCAATTATTTGTTTTGGGAGAGGGAAAGGTGAGATTAGCTATTTATAATCAGATGGGCTACTGGCACCTGTTACCCCGAAAATTTTGCTCATATGATCTATCATAGGCTGTACTCCCAATTTCCCAATAACAGAATGGTGCCCTGAGTATTTATTTGAACATATTTTGCTCCCATATAAAATATTAAGCATTCCTTGAAATTGTGGGTTTCTTGACTTTTGACCATTAACTATTTGTTGCTAGGATGCTGATGATTCAGTGCCTTTCTTCTGGGGCACTGCAGCTGATGATTACCTTGTTTTGTTGCTAGGATGCTCATGATTCAGTGCCTTTCTTCTGGGGCACTGCAGCTGATGATTACCTTGTACTATCTGATGAGCCAAATGTCCTAAAAGAAGGATGTGGGAAATATTTTGCTCTATTTCCCCGAGGTAATATAGGATTGCTAAATTAGAGCTTATCTGTTTTTTAGCTATCTGGCACATGAAAGTGTAGCTGAATGTTGGCTATAGAGCCTCTAATGTAATATTGGTTGTTGCATTTGCCTTCACAGGTTGTTACTTCTCTACACCAGGTGGATTGCAGAGCTTTGAACATCCTTTGAATAAGTTGATGCCAATGCCTAGTGTTGATAGTGCATTTGGCAATAGGAGGATGATGCCAATGCCTCGTGTTGATAGTGCATTTGGCAATAGGAGGATCTCTTCCTCTGGCTGGGTAGAATCCTCTCATGGCAAGCTCATTACTAATACTTCACGTATGATAATTTAATGACTTTTCAAGCACTTGGAGAGCAACGGGATAGCAACCAATAGTAAGGTTATTGTAGAGGCAGCCACAGGAATAGAATTATCCTTTAAAGTTGATGACTTCTTCACTTTATATTTAGATTTCAATTCTCCTATGGCTGTAATAAAAGTTTCAAATGCACTTAATAAAAATGTATCCGTTGTTGAGTCTAGTGGAACGTTCTTCAGCTCTTTGAATAATAATCAAAATGCATGGGGAGATAATACAATCACCAACACCCAACAGACGTACAATTATCAAAGCACTCATGGTTGCTATTCCAAGCAAGTTAAAGCAATCAACTCAGCACTTAGGATCAATTCCCACAAAGCAATTCTATACCTGCTCTTCAAATTCCTTCAAGCTTTTGAAAGTAAAACCAATGAATTATCAATATAATTTTACAATAATAAAAAATAATTAGAAGGCCTTTAGTGAGCTCAAATTGCTCATCCGTTAGGCTTGAACCAACATCTCTTCTAGAGAAATTCAACAATTCTAATTTAATAATCCTATCGGCCTCTCTTTGTACCTTTTGGGACAATTGCTAGTAAATATACTTACGGATTTATTTTTTTAATAATCTACGATAGTGTGCAATCATATCACATTTATGAAAATATAATAATTTTAATTTATTAACTTTTTGATATTAATTAAAAGCGTTATTTAGGGAGGGTATAAATTTGCGTGGAAATTTATTTTTTGTCAAAATTTGGTGATTGTTTTTCCAAAAAATATGATGATTTGAGTTTTTCAATTTTTTTATTAGAATAATTAATTCAACACCATCAAAAACCCTCTCGTATTTCAAAATTTATTATATTATACAACCATATATTTGAGTATTTGTTTAAATAATAGAGAAACAATTATAACGATTATAATTCATTAATATTCTCAAATTAATATACTTACCATATTATTTTTATGCCTAACTTATTTGAACTTCCTAATTTTTCCTTTTAAGCATGTCAACCATATCTTCAATATAAGAAGTATAATTTATTAATACTTTGATATTAAATATACTTACGAACTTATCTTTTTAATAATCTACGATAGTGTGCAATCATATCACATTTATGAAAGTATAGTAACTATAATTTATTAATTTTTTGATATTAATTAAAGGTGTTATTTATGGAGGCCATAAATTTGTTTGGAAATTTAATTTTTGTCGAGATCTAGTGATATTTTTTCCAAAAAATATGATCATACGCTCTTTTCTTATATATATATATAATATATATTAATATATATATATATATATATATTTTATGATAGAAATTGATTCAACACCATCAAAAACACTCTCGGGCATCCAAAATTCTAAAGTTTGATAGTTGTAACCTAGATTTCCCAAAAAAATTGCGAGATTTGAGCAAAAATCATGTCAAAATTTCCACCATTTTCAAGTAAATTTGTGGCCTTCTTAAACTACTCATTAAATAAAGATATACTAATTGTAAATTTGAAAATATAATATGTATAATTGATTAATTGTTTTTATATTAAATAAAATTATAATAATTGATATATATATATATATATATATATATATATATTGATATTAAATAATAATTTATGTAAAATGTTGCCAGGGCAACTCAATTGTTTAATCTGAGAATTGTGAAACTATTGAAATTTGAAAGACCAAGGTTCAAACCCCCCTTGTCATGACTCGGGCTATGGGGAGGAGGACATATCGTAGCCCCCTAGAGGTTTACTAGTAGTTACCTGTCAGGTGGTTTGCTAGGTTCCTCTGGGTTTACAAAAAAAATTAATTTATGTAAAATAATTTTTTTATATTTTTATTATTTATGTCGATATGTAGTGTGTTTCAAAAATATGTATTTTATAATTTAATTTAATTATAGGTGGATGTATAAATTTAACCTCCATGGAATATGTGAGAATATTCATAGTATTCAAAGATCAAGTGTTAAGATTATATGTAAGTTATTTGTGTTCTTTTAATTATTTTTTTCAAATTAATTAATTAAAAAAACTCATATCAACATGTGTTGTTGAATTTTTTCTTATTTTGAGATCTTGGTAATTATTGCCTTATGATCAATAAATACACACTTGAAAAGTTCTTGAGATTATTTTTGTTTTTATGATTAGGTAAACATTATTAGATTGATACAAGATATGTATGCTATTTATTGATTTTTTATTACAATTGAGGGCTTTGATATATATACATAGTCAGGGTATCATTTCATTAATAGACATGTATTTTTTATATTAATTAATTATCGATTATTTATATTTATATATTATCTTATATATATAATATAATATATAAATAATCCCCAAGGGTTAGCTCAATTTGGTCAAATAAGTGCTTCGATATTCGGAAGGTCACAGGGTCAATGCTCCCCAAAAGCCCTTGGGGTTAGGCCTCGCTATTGGCTGCGCGACTTGATACCTTGATCAAGCTCAAATATTTCCATGGACGTATTGCCACCTAGTGACCGCGGGTGTCCATGAAGCACACGGTTGATTATATATATATATATATATATATATATATATATATATATATATATATATATATAATATAATATAAATATTTATTGTTGTATATAAAATGTATTATGCATTGTTGTCCAGAAGGGAATACCTTTTGTTGCTATGTAAAACATCAACACTCTCTCTTGCGATGAAAGTATTATTTCATGATGTTCTCCTCTAGGTTTACCAATCACACCCAACCACTTCACATGGTATACGAAGGATTACTACCATAGTCAACACTACAATGAAAATATCTATGATCTTTCTCCTCTCCTAGTAGTCTCAATCACACTTAGACACTTCACATGGCATAGGCAAGACTTGTACCAGGCTACTCATTACTCCCTCTGTCACTTCACATGACTGATATGGGAAACCCTTGGCTAGAGGGAGAGTGTTTTCCTACTGTAGGAGAAACATCACAACTCCCTCTCAATGAGGGTGGAAATTTTGCATCACACCAAGCTTTTCTATAAAATATTCAAACTTCACTTTAGATAGAGGCTTCATGACAATGTTTGTTGTTTGGTCATCTATGGATATATACTAGAGTTCCACTACACCTCTCCATACCATTTCTAGGATGAAATAGTATTTGATCTCTATATGCTTTGACTTGTCATGAAACATTAGGTTCTTTGAAAGATTCAAACAAATTTTATTATCACAACATATCAAATTTTGTTGTAACTCTAGATCAAATAACCCTACAAGCAATTTTCAAAGCCACACTACTTCATGACTTACATCATTGTCTACTATATATTTTGTCTGTGTTGTACTGAATGCCATTAGAAATTGTTTTCTACTAAACCATGAGATCATACTTGATCCTAAACTGAAGCAACATCCTGATGTGTTTTTCATGTCTACTATAATCCTTGCCCTGTCAGAGTCTATATAATCTTGTAGCTTTACTTCACCATCCATGACATATCTAAATCCATATCCAACTGTACCATGTAGCTATTATAATACATGATTTGATACTACCAAATGTACATGTCTAAGCTCAACCATGTACTAACTCAATGTGTTCACTACAAAGCATAAATCTGACCTGGTATTAACTAGTTACATCAAGGATCTGATCAACTGTTTGTACATCATTGGATTAACCAAATCTGAAGAAGAATCAATCAGGAACTCCAAATTCATATCCATAGGTATGGCTATGGACTTGCAGTCCATCATCCCCAAATATTTGCAAGATCTCAACTATATACTTCCCTTCGCTAAGGAAGATTCCATCTAGTCTCTACCACACTTATAATCCCAAGAAATAGGGCATTAAACCTAGATATTTCATTTCAAAATATGAAGTGAGCTCCCTCTTGCACCCATATATGAGCTTCTCAACCCCTGTAAGAAACATGTCATGTACATATAATAGAAGTATCAAAGGGAAACCATATTCAACCTTGTAGCAAAGATTGGTGTCTGCATTGTTCTTGATAAACCCTAAGCTCATCAAATAATTGTCTATTCTAGCATACCATGCCTTGGGTGCCTACTTAATCCCATACAAAGATTTCTTCAATTTAAAAAAATGGTAATCCCTCCAAAGGATCACAAAACCTTGTGGCTATTCTTTGTATACTTCTTCTTCAATTTCACCATTCAATAATCCTTTCTTTACATCGATCTAGTGTAATTTCCAACCCATAACAAAAGTAATAGAGATGATGGATCTAATATAAGTGTACCTAAATACTAGGGAAAATGTTTCATTATAATATTTTCCCTGTTTTTGGGAGAATCCTCTAGCCACAATTCTAGCGTTGAACTTTTCTATGCTTCCATCTGCAACATTATTAATCTCATAGATCCATTTTGAAGTCACCACTGACTTCCCTTCGGATCTCGAAATTACGTCCCATAAATAAAGTTTCATGATGGATGGGTACTCTTCCATCATAGCATCCTTCCACACTTCTTTTCTTGTGACTTCCTCATAAATGGAAGGTTCTAAATATTATTCTTTAGTGGCACATAGATAGAAACATTATGTGGTGTCTTTCTCTCTCTTAAGGAGCCTCTCAGAGCTACATGTTTTTCTGCTCCCTGCAACATGTTCAAGAGCCATACTGATGTCTTCTTGATGAGTGTAATATCTTTGGGTGGATCTACTAGTATCTCTGGGTCTACTGTCTCATCTTGATCTTATGGGATATGTTCTTCTAGAGTAAATTCAGTGATCATTATACCCTTGGGAGCCTATTAATCCTCTCCGTCCTTGTCCATGTGAGACTTCTAGATTTCCTAAAATTTGCTTCTTCGTCAAAGGTGACATTTCTACTAATCTCAATCTTTCCATATCTAGAGATATATATTTTATAATCCTTTGAAGTCTCAATGTATCCAAAGAAGGTGCCCTTTATTCCCGAAGGCTCTAGCTTTATTATTTTTTCCTTGTGAACATGTATTTACACAACACAACCAAATATCATCAAGTGGTTGACTTCTAGTTCCTTCTCGATGCATACTTCTTCTGGTGTCCTGTTCCCAAATATCTTATCAGGACTTCTATTCTCAAATATACAGTTTTTATGGATGCTTCTGCCCATACATACATAGTTAAGTTCTGGTCATGGATCATTGTTGTAGATATTTCTACAGTTGATTTGTTATTTCTCTTTGCAACCCAATTTTATGGGGGCTATAGCGAGGTGTCAACTCCCTCTTAATCCCTACCTCTCTCCAAAAGTATTTGAACTCATTTGAGGTGTATCCTCAAGAGGGATTTTTTATTAAAGCCTTGAATTCTTGAAACTTATTGAAAACTTCATCTTTTGATTTGAATATATAATGTCGAAGATCCCCTTAGATCTATTGCCACTACTCGGAAAACTTCCCTTGGCATTCTTTCAAAGTGCAAAGCCTTTGCATACTCCATCATGCACCACTTACATATCTGGTAGACTTCTGACCATTTTTCTCAAAACTGGTAAGGCCCTATAGTTGAGGTGAGTAAGCCTTTGGTGTCATAGATCACTTAAGCTACTACTATTATGTACAAGAGCTTGTTTTGGGTGTCCCTTTAATTTATACAATCCTCCCTCTCGGACAACAATCACATCGACTGAATTTATACTTGAAACCGTAGGCCATAAAATAACTTGGCCATCAACAAAAGATACTATGAAGCCTCAACATTCTAAAGTAGAGTGTAACACCCTCCTACCACATTATTGAAGGTACTGGACATGCCAACATGTCAAGGGATCTCCCTCATAAGAAGTCCCAATTAGACCTCAAACCATTTGGTGTAGGAGTCCCAACAGTGGGTCCTATGGTAATGTCTTGACCGCGGTTTCACACAGAGGCAAGTAAGATGTCTCTGTTGGTAGAAAGGGCATCAAAATGTAGTAAGTCAAGGAAGGTGCATGAGAGGATCTAACACACAGAGGGTGAAGTGAGTACGCTCCTTGGAAACCTGTGATAGCAAAGAGTTAAGAAGGGAACACACAAGAAAAGATGCATCACAACATGGAAGGCAAGTAAGCTAGCAATCCAAAGTGATGGTTAAACCAGCAACACATTTCAGAAAGATTATCATATGTTTTATGTGGAAAGTTATCTGAGAGCTTTTCCAAGATAATGAATTTGTTTCCATAAGACATACACTCGTGAAGAGCAACTTTGTAGTTAGTCATGATAAATGTGTAGAGATTCAAAACAGATGTGAGGACTCAACTTGTCATCTGACCCTCCTTCTAGTGCCAAAATTTTGATGCTACTAGACCTGCCAACATGTCAGGGGATCTCCCCAGAAAGAAGTCCCAATTATACCTCAGACCGTTTGGTGTAGTATTCCTAGCAGTCGGTCATACGGTAATGCCTTGACCACAGTTTCGCACAGAGGCAAGTAAGATGTCCATGTTGGTAGCAAGGGTGTGACAGTGCAGTAAGTCAAGGAAGGTGCATGAGATGTTCTAACACATGCAGGGTGAAGTGAGTGTGCCTCTTGGAAGCCTCTGATAGCATGGAGTTAAGAAGGGAACACATGAGAAAAGATGCATCACAACATGGAAGATAAGTAAGCTATCAATCCAAAGTGATGGTTAAACCAACAACACATTTCAACAATATTCATACATACATACACAGAAAATAGCTATACATGCATGCGTAGGCAAACATATACATATATCATTTCGTGTAAATAGATAGATGAAATAAAATACAACATATGCATGAAATGTGTTGGCTCTGTTATATCAAGAAGTGTAAGTTCAAGTCATACAATACATCCATGTCCAACCACTAGTTCCGACAGTGAAACGTTATAGTCACAGTTGCCTTCTCCTCCAAAGAGATATACTATATCTGTGCAGTGGAGAAGCCAGGGCTCATTACAATATTGTCCAAGATCTCTCTAAGATAGTCGTTGGCTGTATGGGGCTTGACCCAGGTTCAACATTAGTTAGCCAAACAAATCCCTATACCACTGGCCCTTTTGGCATCAGCCCATGGAGTGCGAACTGAAGACTCACCCAAAGCAGTATGGTGGGATGTTGGAACCATGTTTCCGAACCCTGAGATGGTCATGATGTGGCTTTATGCCCTTTATTCCTACCTTCGTGCAGGTCACTAAGTTTTAGGCCTCTATTAGTCTAGCCCTTTATTCCGCCCTTCAGTACCTCTGCGAAGGTGTACGATTGTCCTTCGCGCAACCCTAACCCATGATCCAGATACTTTTGTGCTGCTATGACAGCATATTATACAGGTTCCCAAGTTATCTTAAGTGTTTTACTTATCTTACTAAACAATCCCAGTTAGTTCCACGTAAAATGATATTCTTACTTGCATTCAATTAACCAATATAATCACATATATTTGTGCATCACATAAACATTGTAAATTAAACCCAAAACGCAATATAACCATGTGCATAAAAAGGAAATAAATACACAGAATTTGAAGAATACTTCTCTTTATTGATATCTTCATATTATTACATACTCTATCTGCCCTGCGCACACAGTTGTAGGGGTCTATGCACTTAGCTAGGGACTTCCACCCTAGGCCTCCACGCACTCAGTTGCAGAGCCTCTACCTATGCTAAGACCCGATACACTTAGACTTCTCTACCATGACTCTTCACTCCATTCTTCCTTAAAGACTTTAGACTTCTTAGAGCTTACTTACTTAGCTCTTTTTATACAATCCCATGGTCTACAGACCATGGGTAGATCTTTACAGTCGACTTTACACTTTACAAAATAAGGGCAGACAACCCTTTATGACTCATGACACCTTCACACTCCACGACCACAAAAGGTGGAGACTTTACAATTTTATTACAAGATTGACCCAAAACATGGGCCTTTAGCCCCAAAACTATCCTTGGGGGGTGTCGTTCCCAACAGGCCCCCAACACAAACATGGTGACTCGCCCTCGAGTCACTCTGCGGGTGTGGAGATCTTAGCACAAAGACCTCCCAGCTCGACTTGTATGACCGCAACCTTGGCAATACACTGTGTGGCCTCCTGCTTTACTTATTCAACCATATGCCTGGTCACTGATCCTGAACTGTCGGCCTAAAGCTTTTGCGACATTGCTTACAGATTCACAAGCTTGCCTTCAATAGAGGTTGTGGCCGCATAAGCCTCATCCAGCCAGGGCTTCAAACGTGCCTTCAACACTGCCTCCTTGTGCTACGCTGCATATACTTGTTCCTTCAACTACTTGACCTCTTATAGCTTTTCCAGTCTCTGTGTGACAGCGACGGTTCACGTTGTACCTTTTACTTCATCATAACACTGTTGTAGTTCTCATGCTTCTGTCTCTAGTAGCTATACATTAGGGTCCTCCTGCAGGCTCGGCAGGACCTCGAATGACCATTCAAAAAGTTGTGTGCAGTTTGCCACTCCACTATCTACCACCGCTATCACCTCTGTGATAGTGATTGCATGCTTCTCCTTTACTTCTGGCAGATTTGAAGGCTGGGCATTCAACTATAATTATGTAATATGTAGGTTCAACTCTAGCTAAACCCTATCCAATTCTGTGCGAGCGTTACACACCACTGTAGCAAGCTTGTGGATGCGCACCTCGACCGGTTCTTCCTCAGGAATGGCCAACTCCGGGACCATTCGACATGCCTCCTCCATGACCTAAACTAGGCGCTTGCTTTGGTTGGTTACCTTGGTCATGGCGACGATGGTAGAGTCTCGCTATAGGGCCATCTATTCATTATTAATCCTCTGCTCATTGATCACCCGTAAAGCACGATGTTTGCATGCCCTCAGCTCTTCGATCACTCCATCCTGCAATAGGTGGAGCGCCTTGCCAGGCAGCACTGCTAAGTTCAACCCCACTCCCTTGAGGGTGTTGATAGCAGTCCTATTAGCTTCATTCTCTATGGTCAGTTCTCCATCTAGTAGCACTATCGCACTGGAGACCTTAGCATGCAGCATCTCGGCAACTTTTGAAGTGTCGATAGTGAGGCTAGTGGATACCATGGCAGCCTGTAATGTGCGGGTCTATAGCTCCTGCAGACCTATCTGGATGGCCCCCAGTAGTAGTTGTTGTTGTTGTTCAAATTGCACTAGAACCTCCGTGGTGACATCCCACACCGTGTCTCCAATGTCATGCAAATCACCCTCTGTGAGGGTGATCATGGCCTCCACGAGGGCCTGCTCACCACCTTTTCCGCAAAACATCATGGTCAGATTTTCTCATGTGTAGGACAGTCATGTGATCCTATGGATCAATCTATTGGTGATGGGTATTGGCTCCTCCAACCACAGACACCCATCATGCACCAAGCATAGTAGTTGCTTGATGACCAACATTATAATCGGGGTGTGACTGTAGTGCAGCACCCATAGCAAGTTGAGCAAACTTGCCTTTTCTACTCCCATGAGTAACTTCTACAGCTCCAATGCAGTCATTTTGGTGGCTGTGTCAGTGATGCAACACATTACATGCTCTGTCGCTAAATGTGGGAACTTCTCATGGTCAGCTAAGTCCCAATCTTCTAGTTTTAATAGAGGAACTCGTCCCAAGCATGGTCCTTCAAAGACAATCTCATCTAGCAGTACAGGGGTTTGCAAGGAGACCTTTCTCTCGTCAATGTCATTCGGCACCTTAGTCTTGCCCTTGCATGGAGGGATGTATGCGGGCAACTTAGTGATAGGGCTAGCACCCTGTACTTCAACTTCCTCCACTTCTACCCCTAATTCCTCATCATCCATCAGGATGTCTTCAATTTCTTCCTCCTCCGGCTCCAAGTTGATGGCTTTGCCCTTTTCCTGTGTGGTGGGCTTGTCCTTCAGTGGGTTTCTTCTCGATGATGCACACACTGGTACTACAGGTTGCTTGCCCTTTTTGTCTTTCGCACTCTCCTTGGTTGGGGTTGGCTTCGGTCTAGGTGTCTATGCTGATTTGGGAACTTCAGCTAATACATCTGCAACTTCCAGGGCAGCTCCCTCTACCTCCCCAACAACCTCTGGTACAGCTCCCTTGGTTGTCACTGCTTCTGTATCAATAGCTTCTGTGGGTGTCGACATGACGTTATTCAACAGTTCTTGTGTCTCCTCTAGTAATTTCTCAAATGGTGAACTCGCTATTAGAGCTTCGAAGAATTCCCAGTTCGTGTGCGCCTGAGAGCTCAACAACTCAATTCTTAAAATGCCAAGTGGTTTTGGTTGGGCAGCCACTTGTAATTTATAGGGCATTTTGAATTCAAATCCAACCATTCCCCCCACATTTGGTTCATTAATGTCGGATTGGTAGCAGATTTTCAAGGATCTTACCCATAAAGTTCATCTTAAATGTCGGTTTCATGCTCCATTTGGCCGCACTTCTACCATCAAATCGTGAACAATGACTTTAACGGTCACTTTTCGGCTGACCTGCGCAATTTCTCCCTTAGTAGTGCAACTCCCCTCATGCTGCCACGAACCCTGTGACACTTCCATTCTTCACACAATCCTCCAATCACGTAGCTCCCCAACTGGGCAATGTAGTTTATAGTCCCATGCCTCCTTTCAGCTCTGTGGATCTCTAATATTATGCTACCCTCATATAGTCATCTAGCCGGATCACCAGTGTATGGCTTCAATCGGATGCCATTCAACTTTCATGGGAAGGGATCTCCATTTAACTTAACCAACTGAACTGCTCCACCGTTGGTAATCTCCTTAATGACAGAGGGCCCTAACCAGTGCATTATGAACTTCCTTAGAAATTTATCAAACTTACTGTCATATAAAAAAACCAGATCATTTACCTTAAAGGTGCGCAACTTAATGTGTCGATCATGCCATGCTTTTTCGTGCTACTTTTAGACTTGTTGGTGAAATCCAACTAGAAATCTCTCTTCCTCAAGCTCAGCCAGCTACGCCAGCCTCTCTTCCATGGCTCCGTGATCCATCATACTCATGAGTGCCGCTATGCATAGACTAGGCACAATGTATTCCATGGGCATCACTGCTTCAACACCATATAGAAGCCTAAAGGGTGTCCGTCCAGTGAACGTTTTGCATGTCGTCCGATAGGCCCATAGAATTGCGTGTATGCGTAGGTCCCAATCACTTTGCTGAGCATTTCAAACCTTAGTCAGCATGTTCTACAACACCTTATTGAATGCTTCCATCGTCGCATTAGCCTATGGGTGATAAGGTGTGCTCTTCTAGTGATATACCTGAAATTCCTTTGTCTGCGGACTAATCGTCTCGTTCAAAATGTGCATACCACAATCACTCATCAGAATATTTGGACACCCAAATCATGTTAATACATACTCAAAGAGGAACTTTGCAGTAGTTGTGCTTGTGCAATCCTTCATAGGCTGTGCCTCCACCCATCGAGTTAAATACTCAGTCGCAGTGATAATGTACCGCGCTCCCATCTTCTTTGCTTGGGGTTGAATGGGTCCCACAAAATCTATTGCCCATTTCTTAAAGGGTTGTAACTTCATCTGTGGATTCAGAGGTAGCTCATCTCTCTATGATGGCCTGCCAGTCCTTTGACACACATCACATGCCTTGCAATAAACTTTTGAATCCTAATGGAGAGTCAGCCACCACAACCTTGCGCGTAGAATCTTTTGCGTGTTTGCTCTTCCTGAATAATGGCCTCCCGCGGTGCGCCCATGAGCATCTGTGAGGATACTTCTCCTTTCAAACTCTGGTACATATTGTCACAATACTTCATTAGACCCCATTTTCTATAGTTGTTCGACAATGATAGAAAAGTCTGTACTACTAACTTCTTTTTCTGTTGGACAGTGTAGCCTTCCAGGGCAGTTCCTATTGTTAAGAACTGTATGATGTCTTCAAAGTGACCATCTGCGATGCACGCTACAAATAGTTGCGTGCTAGGCAATCCCTCCTCCAAATTAGTGGGCTCTTCCCCTATTTCAATGCGCCACAGATGGTCTGGTCCCATGTTCAGTTGTCCAGGCTTCACAATAACTTCAAAATCATACTCCTGGAACAATAACAACCACCTACAGATTGTCCCCCCCAACACAAGCTTATTGACCAGGTATTTCAATGTGGAATGATCTGTATACATCTTAAAATGTCCTCCCAGCAAATAGTGTCTAAACTTTTGGAGCACGTATACCATGGCTAACCCTTCGCGCTTGGTGGTGGAATAGTTCTTCTTAGCCTTCAATAGCCTCCTACTTGCAAATTCTATAGGATGGTCCAATTCTCTTCTGCCAACCTATGCCAGTACTGATCCCAGTGCTATACATGACACATCTACACACCATTTTTTCTTTTAATACATCCAAGATCTTCTGACAGTCCTCGTTCCAACAGAACGTGACATCCTTGTTCAACAAATTCTCCATAGGAGCGGTGATCTAGGCATAGCCCTTGATAAACTTCCTGTAATACCTTGTATGTCCTAAGGTTGCACACAGTTGTTTCACACTCCTCAGTGCCTCCAAGTTAAGTATCATTGCAATCTTCGCAGGATCTACCATCACTCCCTATTAACAAACCACATGACCCAGCAGAGTCCCAAAAGGAACCCAAAACCGAAATTTCTTCAGATTGAGCACAATTTGGTACCTTCGACAAGTATCTAGCATCAGGGGAAAACTTGCTACATGGTGTTTCACCAGCCCAAACACAGTCCAGTCATCAAAGTACACCTTCCGAAACTTATGAATAAATTCCTTTAATGCAGCAATGACTATGCTAAAAAAATCGTAGGCACATTCTTCAATCCGAAGGGCATTACGGTGTACTAAAAACATTTTCACTCAGTCATGAATGTTGTCTTTCTTCTATCCTTCGGTGAGATTTTGATCTGATGGTACCCAGAGAACCCATCAGTGAAGGAGTATGCTTTCTGGCCACCTACATTATCCAATACCTCATCAGTGAATGGAGTCAGGAAGGGATCATGTACGCAAGCATCATTAAGCTTCCTGAGATCTACGCATATCCTTATTTCATCCTTCTGCTTCTTTTCCTATACCAACATTGGGCTTACCCAATCAGATTCTTGTATGGGCTCAATGATGCCTGCTGCGAGCATGTTGTTGAGCTCTAAGCGAACCTTCTCCTTATACTTTAGATTGAGACGGTAAGGTCTTTGCTTAACTGGATTCGCATTGGGTTTTAATGTGATCTTCATAACACCCAGGTCTCCTATTATCCCCTTTAGCTCTGTAAACTTGGTAGGGAACAAATCCTGGTATTCACGGAGCAATTCAGTGACCTTATCCACCATCGCGTCATCCTAGTAATCTCCTATCTTCGCGAATTTGGGCTCCGCCTCCGTACCAATATTCACCTGTTTCGTTTTCAGTGGTGCAGTTATATCAGGATTCCTAATCTACAGTCCCTCGACCTTGCGGTGACCCTTGGTTTTAGGGATATTAATCTTTTGCGGATCCTCGTCTTCTTCCTCAACAGCCACATTATCGCATTCTAGCACGTGGCTCTGTTGATAGTCCAATCGGGTTGAATCAGATCCAAAGGATCCCGCAGTATCCTAAAAATCATTGCTGTAACTTCTTGTAGTGCTTCGTCAATACAGTCAAACTCGTCTTCCAAGATGAATGTCATTATGATTCCTTCACGTAAAATATCCCATTCATCTATGCTATGGTGGAGCTTTTTTTCCAGGTACTAGTTCATCGGGATGACGTCCAAGTTGTGACTAAACAAGTGCACCCATTCAGGTTAGGGCTTCACTCCATAAGCCTTAGCCCATTTGGCAAAGGGTGCATGCAGATTGTCCTTTTCATCATACTTGTTCGTCATTCATACCTTCAGCTTCCCAAAGCGTGTTCTCATCATCCTCCTACAATTGCGCCAATCATCAAAACTACCCTTGTGCGTAACCCACCATCTTGTGGGCGTAGCGCACAGTGCCTAGTCCAAAGCCTACAATCACTGCTTCTCTGGTACTTCCCTCTCAAATGCATCCAAAAATACATCCACATCATTCAAACCATTGTAAGTGGGAAGATTTCTTACCTCTGACGATACACAGTGCAATGATTGGGTCATCATATTACAACTCAGTGTAGTTACTTCATCTAGCTGATTCTGCCAGTGCTCTAATTCTTCATCAGAGTTTGAGGTGCAGGAACTCTCATGATCCCATGTAATTCGTCCATTTGCTGTCGGATTCACCCAATCTTGATCTCGCATTGTTATATTATATATGCAGTCCAAATCGTCATCGCTCTCATAATCATGGATTGGTTCAGTATAACGCAATCCTTCAGCAGGATCTAGGGGTATTATTACGCGGAATGATTTCTTCTCAAATATCATCTTTCGCTTCTTTAGGTTGATTACCCCATTCATGGTAGTAGCCTAATCAATACCGAGGAGCGCAGGCTAGGGGTTGTTGTCGTCGACAATTTCGATCACCTCAAAGTCAGCCAATGCGCTCGTGCCTTCAATATATACAGTTACTCCTAGGAGTCATCCCATGGGGACGATCTTCCACTGATTTTCCATCCTCAACTGAATCAAAGACCACTGCAATGTGGGTATTCCCATCCGCTCCCACGTATGCTTTGGTAACAAGTTCGCGTCTAACCCCATATCCAAAATAAACTGATCCATTTCATATTCTCCTATCTGTGTGGTCAGTCTCATTTGTCGTCTTCTCCTTGCTTTATGTTTATCAATCTTTCATACAATGCACGGTTCACCCTGAGTGTTTTCGTTGCATCTATTTATAAGCTCTTGTAACCCCTTGACAGCCTTGCTATTGTGCATAAACTTCATGCAGGTCTCTAGAAAGGTCGTAAGAATAGAAGGGTCCATTTCCTAATCAGGCTTATCCTTGCTCCCTAAGGTAGAGGCCTCAATGAAGCTCTTCTTTGCTTCCATGAACATTTCGCATGCGAGCTCCAAATGAAATTCAGCCTCCTTTGCTAGAGCTTTGTGAACCCATGCGCTATCTTCAGGTTGTTTCCCCTTATCATCACCCATTGGAATTCCACTTCGGAGCACTATATTCACATTCGTATCCTCTTCATGAGGCTCAGACCTCATCATCTGCAGGTTCTGAGTC
Organism: Pinus taeda; assembly: GCA_000404065.3. Lineage (NCBI taxonomy): Eukaryota > Viridiplantae > Streptophyta > Pinopsida > Pinales > Pinaceae > Pinus > Pinus taeda. The sequence goes on from APFE031305926.1 coordinate 20,211, forward strand.
GGCCACGGTGGTAGCACCACTTTTTCACGTATCCTTGCTATCAGCGTAGGGTAGTATTCTGTCTCATGATAAAACTGAGTACAATATTTACATGATGGCCACGTTGCGCTAGTGAATTCACTGGCATAGTGTCCTGGTCCTCCACAGTTGTAGCAGATTAGTTCTCCCCAACCTCTGCCAAGTCCTCCTCTACCTCCGCCTTGTCTGTGCCCCTAAAATCCTGTTCACGCCATCCGAGCGTTCTAGTCAGGAGGCCACGTTTCTGCTTGAACGCTATAGGCAAGTGTTCTATCGATGATCAATTCATAACTTGGGGAGTTGCACTTGTCATGCCCTACCAACCTACAAAAGTTGTAGAACTATTGTTGTAGTGTTTCTACAAACTTCTGCAGCAAATGATAGTTATCCATTGCATGTTTTCCTGCTACCTGACATATAGTGCACCACAACACAGACCCCATGGTCAGTCCCACTTGGGCCTCCCGCCTCAAAGGAATTGGTCACCCTCCTGCAATATAGTTCACAAAGACTGGGCAGTGGTCTTTGTCATGCCCCTGACTCTTACATTTCAGGCACCATATTTCTTCGCACACCTCAAGTCTGTTAGGTCCCTATACTACTAGTGTAACCCTTTATTATTATTAGTGCAACCCCCTTATTATATTGTTGTGCCCATGTAGTACCCATATTGTTATTATTTTGCCCCATAGAATCCCACTATTGTTATTGTTGTACCCTTACATTATTATTGTTATGTCGGCTCTGATTATATTATGACCCCTTTAGATTCCTATATATAGAAAGGAGGTCTTGTCATTTGTATCATCCAATAATTGTTCATTTGTGTAATTTAAAGGAGGTTGCCCCCTTGAATAGGCTTATTTCTAAGGCGTTGATCTATCTTTTCTATTTTTTTGTGAGATGGGTTCATAACATTTGGTATCAGAGCTTTGGATTCTAGGGTTTCGCTGCTCCAAGCAGGTCATCGTGGCATTTTCACTATTACTTTTTTTCTGCAATTTTTCAGAAGCGACAAAAAAAAAACATTTGAGAGGAAATCTCTCTAAACCTTGGGTTCGAATTTCAGATCTTCTATCGCTATATTTTTGGATATATGATTTGAGGAATTTAGGGTTTTTGCAGACTCCCGAATTAAATAGGTGACCTTGGGAAAATTGTCATAACTTTCTCTCCGAGGATTAGATTAAAATTTCATAAGAAGTTACAGAAAGAGGATAGAATTTATTTTGTTTGGGTATAATTTTGAGAACTAAGGTTGAAACAGTGACACGTGGCATGTCATACAAGTTTACCCTACTAAACTAGTCTATAATTAAATCATCGCAGGAGATTGGGAATAAATATTTCTTCTGGAATCCAATTGCAATCAGACTTGCAGAGTTGGAAAGAGGACTGAGAGGGCTATTATAAACCAACATTTTAGAACTTAAAGATATGAAATTACATAGTTACAGTCATTTCAAGATTGATCTCCTAAAATCAGGAAAAAGCGAGACGAGGAAGTTTATGGCAAGGATCCAATAAATTGGATACTACAGATGGAGAAATATTTTGATCTACATGGTGTACCACTGTTACAAAAGGTACATATTGCATCTAATTATTTAGAATGGAATCAATTTTTATGGTGTAAAGGGCTTTGTTCTCCTAAACCACTTGTCACGTGGTCAATTTTCACAGAGGAAATGATAGCACATTATGAGGATACAAATAGAAATACCTTCTTTAGCCAATTGATAAATCTGAAACAAAAGGGTTCAATGGAAGAGCACATTGAGGACTTTCAAAAATTGAATATAAGGGTAAATGATATTCTAGAGAAGCAAAAGATAAATAGGTTTATCTATGCCATGGAAGCTAATATCGATGGTATGAAATCATATTGGAAGAAAGGCATGGAATATTTGAAGAAAGACATGGAAGGTTTGAAGGAAGGTGGGACAAAGATGCTACAAGAAAGGCCTCCTAATGATGAAAAGGATCAAGAAATGTCAAAAGAATAGCATATAGAGTGGAAAGCAACCCTAGAGAAGGAACAAATGAATATGACCATATCTTGTATTGCAATGGCAAGAATTACCACTCCTCAAACTCTCAATATAGAAGTACATATCAAGAAGAAGAAGGTTCAAGCAGTGAAATATCGGGAAGAAAAGTATGAAGAAACATCAAAAGAAAAGGATACTCACTAGGAACCAACCCTAGAGAAAGAAGAAATGAATCCGACCATATCTTTTAATACATTGGTCAGAATTACCACTCCTCAAACTATAAAGATAGAAGGACATATCAAGAGGAAAAAGGTAATAGTGTTGATTGATTCGGGTAGTACCCATAATTTTATTCATTGTAAGATAGCCAAGGAATTGAATTCCTTCCTATATCCAACACCAGAGTGTCAAGTGACTGTTGTAAGTGGAGGAACCATAAATCGCTCTCGAAAGTGCGATAATATCAAGCCATCCATGGGAGAATATGTATTGAATAGCCCAATGCTTTCCATTCCAATGGGTGGTGCTGATGTTGTACTAGGAGTCCAATGGATACAATCCTTGGGTACAATAGCTTTCAATTTTCAATAAATTTTCATGAAATTTTCTTTAGAAGGAAAGGAAGTTGAATTAAGGGGTATCACAGGGAAACCAGGAAAGATAATCAGATCTAACGGAATGACAATGCTTCTAAAGAAAGGACAATGAGGCGTAATTGCACAATTATGTTCGCTAATGTTTCCCACATTGAAATCATCTATTTCTCCAGATCTCCAAAAAGTCTTGGACAATCATTCCAAGGTATTTGAGACTCCCAAAGGTCTCCAACATATTCATGATCATGATAATGTTATTCATTTGATTCCAGGAAGTGTTCCTCCAAACATCAGGCCTTATAGATATCCATATGCCCAAAGGAGTGAAATTGAACATATGGTTGCAGAAATGGTAGAGGTTGGTATAATTATCCAACCAAATTTGATAAACAAAGAAAGGGATGAATGGAAGAATGGTGAAGCAGGGTGGGAACTCATTCAAAAGTGGCTGAAGATCCCAGTTCCAACAATATTGCCAGAACTTGACAAGGAAGGAAAAATCATATTAGAACCTGAACCATTCACAGAACCGAGAAGTCGAAAACTACGAAATCAATCAATTTCAGAGTATCTCATCAAGTGGAAGAACTTATCGACTAAATATTCCACATGGAAGGATGATACTTTTATACAAAAGCATCCAGAACTAGTCAAGCATTGAGGACAACACTTTTTCAAGGAGAGGGGCATGTTAGGTCCCTATACTACTAGTGTAGCCCCTTATTAGTGAAACCCCCTTATTATATTGTTGTGCCCATGAAGTACACATATTGTTATTATTGTGCCCCATAGAAGCCCACTATTGTTATTGTTGTGCCCTTACATTATTATTGTTGTGTCGTCTCTGATTATATTATGACCCCTTAGACTCCTATATATAGAAAGGAGGTCTTTTCATTTGTATCATCCAAGAATTTTTCATTTGTGTAATGTAAAGGAGGTTTCCCCCTTGAAGAGGCTTATTTCTAAGGCGTTGATCTATGTTTTCTATCTTTTTGTGAGCTGGTTTCATAAGACAGTTGAATTGTTCTGTCTTGATTCAAACTTTCCATTTCAAGGAAATGATTTTTCAACTGCATATGGATCTACTAAACCCCCAGATTTCGATCTTGCATCGGTGTTTCATGCAGTCTCATTGCAACCTCCAAGGCCTGTGCTTGAGTCATAATCTTCTATTGTGACAGTGCAACCCTTAGGTGTGGTAGGAGCAAAACCACGAACCACTCGCACTGTTGTCCATCCGTTAAGTTCATATTAGCTTCGCGGATTTTACACTTCAACCTCTGATCCAATTCCAAAGGTGTCTCGCATGGTTTCATTGCAATTTCCTTGAACCCTACAATTGACTGTGCTTCAGATTTAGGCCTAGTGAACTCTTTATTCATCATGGTCTGGATGTCTTCCTTTCCAATGTTTGGGTTATCATTAGAGTACTTTATGTACCAAGTTAGCGCGTGATCCTGCAAAGTGCTAACCAATGTTTCCTTCTTCATGTGATCATCTGTAACGCCCTCAGCTTCCCATACAACTTTAACAAGGAACCAAAACTAGTCTAGGTCCTCATTTCCCAAGCCTTTAAACAAAGGAATCTTTACTGAATTTTCCACGCTGAACTATGGTGGAGGTGGTGGTGGTATGGGTGAAGTCACAGGTGATGGTGGTGAAATGGGAGGTGGTGTAGGTGGAGGTGGAAATCGCGGGAATCCCTATCTTATTAACTGAACTGCACTTCGCGGAGAAGCCTGCACTACTCCCTCTTCATCACCCAACAATGGTGAGATCAATGGACTATATTCAGGACCCTTTCTTCCTTTGTTTATGTAAGTATTTCCACTTCACATAGCTCCAAAAATCAAGGTAGCTACATAACCCATTTTTCGTACAATAACATCTTAATCCAGGTATTCAAAGTCTTCAAGTACTTACCTTGCGGACCTTTGAAAAAGTGTCGCTCCACCTCGCTATAACTAACCAATGTATCGACCACGAATTCAATCACAAATCCTCCTATGATGCAATCGAGCCAATGATCGACAACACAGACGATCTTATCCTCAGAGGCTTCGAGTCTTTGTACTAACTCCGGGGTCCAAACAATAGCACTGTTGATTCTTCACCTTCCTTGGTTATCCCCTAGCTTCGTGATCCACTCGTATAACTCAACTGGAAAGGAATAGAAAAAGATATTGTGGATTTTTGTATATAGGTACCTGTCTAGCCACTATTCCTTTGTTAGTCGTGGATTTTTGTTATCTTGCGCTGCGAATTCATGGATCTTCTCATCCCACCAGGCTTCGATCTCTTTCTTGGTTCGATTCTAGTGATACAACATCACACATCTCTCATGAAGATTCTGGTCCCAGCAGTGGAACCAATTGTTGGCTATGTGGGGCCTGACCTAGGTTCAACGTTAGTTAGCCAAACAAATCCCTACACTACTAGCCCTTTCGGCATCAGAACGTGGAGCGCGGACTGAAGTCTCACCTGAATTAGTATGGGGGGATGCTAGAACCAAGTTCCCACACCCTAAGATGGTCGTGATGTCAGTTTATACCCTCTGTTCCTACCTTCGCACAGGTCACTATGTTTTAGGCCTCTATTAGTCTAGCCCTTTATTCCACCCTTTAGTACCTCCACGAAGGTGTACGATTGACCTTCGCGTAGCCCTAACCTATGATCCAGATACTTTCGTGCTGCTATGACATCATATTATACAGGTTCCCAATTTATCTTAAGTGTTTTACTTGTCATGGTAAACAATCATAGTTAGGGTTGCGTAAACTGATATTCTTACTTGCATTCAATTAACCAATATAATCACATATATTCGCGCATCACATAAACATTGTAAATTAAACCCAAAATGCAATATAACCAAATGCATAAACAAGAAATAAATACACAAAATTTGCAGAATACTTCTCTTTATTGATATCTTCATATTATTACAGACTCTATCTGCCCTGCGCACACAGATCCAGGTGTCCATGCACTCAGCTGCGGACTTCCACCCTAGACCTATCAGGACTCAGCTGCAGAGCATCTACCTATGCTAAGACCTGAAACACTTAGACTTCTCTACCAAGACTCTTCACTCCATTCTTCCTTAAAGACTTCAGACTTCTTAGAGCTTACTTAACTCTTTTTATACAATCCCATGGTCCATGGACCATGGGTAGATCTCTCTAGCCGACTTTACACTTTACAAAATAAGGGCGGACAACCCTTTATGACTCATGACACCTTCGTGCTCCACGACCACAAAATGCAAAGACTTTACAACTTTATTATAAAATTGACCCAAAACATGGGCTTTTAGCCCCAAAACTGTCCTTGGGGGATTCTGTTCCCAACAATAGTCCTATCGGAAGCTTGGTTGACCAAAAGCCTATATAATGAGTTATGAGGTTATATTTGTAGCAAAGGGTGGGGTGACCCTTGACATTCCCATTTGTGAATCTTCATCTACCCTCATGACTCTTCACTTGCTACATGACTATTACATCCAACTATTGACACTTGGACTTTCACTTCACATGATGTTACTTTACAATGCACATGTACCCATGTGAGACAAAATATCTTGAGCAAGCCATGAAAGACATCACTGACACTCAGACTGTTGTGGTGACACCAACTCTTGACATCCTTGTGATGGTGGAGGTGGTGAGCTGATGCCAAGCTTGGTCGTCTGTGAGGGTGTCTGTGCGCTCAATGGTGACATCTTGTTGAAGCGAACTCTTGCCTCTATTGCATCCGGGTACACTGATATGGCTACTCTGTCCAACTTGTCTGATAGCATGTGCATGGTTGTCATGGGTGCGACCAGACCAGCAACATGTTGACACATAGTGTCTATGCGGATCTCCAAGCATTTGCTGGTGGTTGTGTGCATCAACTTGTTAGAATACATGTTCAGCTCCAGTCGGACTTTCTTCTTGTCTTCACCTCGGTGAGTGTGCCAAATGGGTGGGATCACATGCATGCGCACAATGAAATGAATGCTACTGAATTCCCTTACATGCGATCAACAACATTTCTCAGCTTGTCTGCTCCATGCCAGCTACTGTGATGGATCTATAACTTGTATGGGTACAGTTTCACCTGTTTGTGCATGTTTCGTCCCCTTCTGTACCTGTCCATGTTGCAACTCATTCTCTCATCTATGCTGCTCTTGTTCTTCCTTGAGTTTCTTCTTCAGCACATGAAACTCCTTCTCTGTTCCTTTCACTAACTTCACACGATCTTCATGTCACGTCGTCACCTCATAGCGTCAATCTCCAAAGATGCTTTCATCATGAGTGGAAATGCTTTGAACTTGCAACTTTGCTTCTCCTCTATTCTATCAAAAACCTTCCTCTTGCACTTGTCGCGTGCGGGTGTGACGCCTTCTACTACTCCTAATGATGTTTCTCGCTGTGATGCTACTGCCATCTTATCTTGATGTCCTTTTCTAAGAACAACTTGATGTCTTCATTGGTAGGAAATCTCATAGAAACTTGCTTGGATGTAACCCCCGTTGTGCTCTCAATGGTGTCCTTTGACTCTGCTCCCCTGAAGGCCATTGTACTTGTGCTACTAAGAGACAAACGAACACCTGTGATTCCTAGAGACATAGCAACACTCATGGCAAGAGATCTGTCAGTAGAAAACCAAAACAAACTTGAGGATTGACTTGCAACATACCTGTGTGATTCATCATGAAGGTTGTGCAATTTCCATTCGGAGGTCGGGGGACCGATTGCCAAAACTGTGCAAGGCATATTCCAAGCTGTCTAGAGGCTAACTAATTACAAGAACTATGAAATGAACAGTCAAGCCTGCCCTGCTGAGGACTAAAAATATGCAATGCGAAATTTTAGTCAGTAGTGACATGTAGCCAACAAACTGTATTACGTAGTTTCTGGGGCCAGCAGGACATTGCCTCTAAGAATTGCACAATGCAAGCCTAGAGGTTAGTGCTGGGCTAGAATTGTGCAATTTCTGGAGAGAAGGGAGAGCCTTCGCTTCCAAAAATGTGCAGTGCTAGCTGTGCAAGGCACAGTCTAGGCCAAGAAAACCCAGACTGGCCGACGGGCAACTGAAAACATGAGAAGTCTAAATGCATGATGAGATGAGTGCAAACAACACTAAATGATCATACATGAAAACAAGAAGTGCAAGATTCAGGAAACGGGAAAGCATGCATGTGTGTGAAGTGAGTTTCCGCAATGACGACCATTCGTGCAAAAACAATGTCATGCATGCAACAACAATGAGATGCAAATGAAAACTGAAATGGTTCTTCTACAAGCTAAGATACATCAAAACAAAAGAAAGTGCTCACTAAAATCAAGAAGACAACACTCACACGAAGCGAAACACAAAAAATGATAGAAACTCATCGCGAGACATGAAAAGCAGGCTTACCCCGAAACAACTGAGCTAAATTTGCCGACGACTCCTAGATGCAATGTGTGATGTCAGAGCTATGAGGTTGATGCGAGGAATGATATCTGCAACATCTAGTTGATGAGCTTTGATAAAATCGAGGTTGGGATGCGCATGCCACAAATCTAGGAAAAGTGACACTTGGTGTGAGGTTTCTAAAATGAGCATTGCATGTAACCTCCAGTTGTTAAAGATAGATCCATGAATCAAGGGATACCTTTGTATGCTACCTTGGGAGAAACAATCCATGCATGCAAATCATTTTTGCTCGATCTCGGAAGGAATTGGTCAAATTGAAAGCACATGTGTTGGTTTGCAGGCCTGGGATGAAAATCTGCACAGTTTCTAGGCCGAGCAGAGATGGTCGACCCATAGGGATTGCACAATTTTTGGGAGGAACAGGTGACTGTCTCCCAGTTTTGTGCAATTTTTGGGCTAAGCAGTTGTCCTGGGTCAGATCTTGCAATTTTATTAAGGAAGCCTCTATAACTATATTGTGCAAGTTATGAGCCCAGGAGGCTACCTGGTTGGATTTGCGCAATTTATGCTAGTTTCTGGGCTGGTTGTCCTAGAGGGATTATGCAATTTCTAGGCTGAGCAACTGACTGCTGCCCAAGATTGTGCAATTTTTGGGCTAAGCAGTCCTGTTGGGCTGGATTGTGCAATTTTTCGAGTGAAGGTTGACAGGGAGGATTCTATAATTGTGGAGCCCAACAGACTGGTAGTCAAGATTGTACAATTTCTAGAGGAAATACTGGTTCACCTCCACAATTGTGAAATTTATTGAGGGAGCTGCTCAGCCTGCAGCTGGGCCAAGTCCGGAGAAATAGCATGTCAGGGGGATGCAACGAGTTATCATGCACAGGCTAGAAATCTGCTAGAAAACCACTAAATCTTGTGTACTTGACAATGCAAGACATGCTGTTGAATATGGCCGGTAGGGAGGCTCCAAAACGAAGCTAGGGAAAAGATTTTGAGGGTGGTTGTAGCCGCTACAACACTTGGTGACACCATGGTAGAACTCTATCTCTTTGAATGGACCTTGTTCGTGAAAAACAAGTCTAACACCTCTGAAAGCATTGTTCATTTCTCTGGTCGTCTTGGTTTCCACACTTGCTTGACTGTAAGATGTAGCATATGGCAAGTGCTTGGTCGGCCTACACACATTCCAAGCCAAGCCTACACAATTATTTTGATTGGGGATGAGGGGTATATTGGTGCACAAGTCATATAATCATCAGAGTTTTAGTTTCATCTCTGGTGTTGCTCTGCTGCTAGCAGGCCTAGACAGTACCCCAGTGGAGTCACGCAGGAACACAAGCATCGCTCCATTGCTAACAAGCCTGGTCAGTACCCCAACAAAGTTACTTGCATCACCTCTCTACCCAGGAAGCCTTTCTCTTCTTTTTCTTTATTAACTTTTCTCTTTTTTTTTCAAAATTTTTCGCATTTTCATTTTTTTAACTGTGCATAGCACTTATTCGTTTCAAAGGCAGAAGAGGGATCCTAACTTATTGAGAGCAGAAGAGGTTGTTCCTTCTGAGAAGTAGTTTATGTATACCTCTGACGTGCTTGTTAAGGTTTTGTCCCTCATCTTACTCTACTTGATTGAGCTGACAAAGATTAACCCAAAAACAACTGACTAGAGTAGGTGATACTAGTTAGCATGCAAGCACTGTGTTTTTGCTAAGGTTCACGTCGAAAAGTATGTATTTTCCATTGATGTATAATGGATTGAAGACAACAAGTTCTTACATAAGAGAGTGGACAACATATAACCAAATGTTGATAGTTGTACAACTCCTCTTGTACTTTATCCATCTTGTTTCAAGAGATGCACACGGTCCATGCGAAACTTACCTACAAACAATAACAAGTAAACAAACCAAAAAGAAAAGAAAGAAGCAAAAGCAAATGTGGAAGCAAAGAAGGTAAGAAAAAAACATGGAAGCAAGCAAACACACAAAGAAATAAGCAAACATGCATGCAAGCAAACAACTCGAAAGAAAACACTACTCCTACTCCTAAGCTAACAAGGCATGGGCCTGATCATGTGAAGTGATATTTCCAATACAATCACTGGCGCACTGGTAGACCCATGTTCATGAAGGCATGGTTCGCGAACATCACAGTTGCACAAACAAGAAAGCATGAAAGATATATTGATGAAGACATACACACTTCGAGCTTACAAGTGTCCACATAACAAAAATGAGTTAAAGTGCATGACATGCACTCTATGGACTTGCCATGGTGTTGTGCTACACTGTGTGCACATGTTGAGTGTATGAATTCTCTTGACTATTACACGAAAGTCAACGTGGGAAAGGTAGACCACTTACGTTGTGAAAGTGTGTTGCTATGTAAGATTCCTCCAATGCATGAGTGATGGGATCCTATAGTTCGAGTGGAGGAAGCAAAATCTGGGTGTTTGGTTGATCTTCAATGCAAAGCAAAGACTGATGAGGAGCCTTGAGTGTTTGAACAATTTCTTGATTATAAGTGAAACCAACCTAAGGATAGTGAGGGCCTGACATAACCATTAGCTTGGGCTAAAGTACCTTGATAGTCTGGGGGGTTTCGACTTCGTCGACAGATAGATCATCATTGACCAATGTCTTACATAGATTAACAATGATTGAATCAACATCATGATGAGATGAAGAAGTAGAGAGATCATGAGAACCAAGATCAAAAAATTTAGGATGTTTGTTGGCATCCTCATGATTTGATGAATCATGTATAGGGGCAGATGAGAAGCAAGGATGTTCACCCTCTATGTTTTCAGAAATCACAGATGATAGATTGGATGTATTTTCGGAGGAAGATGTGTCCTCTGTACACTGTAATGGCAGATTGACATCCGAGGTTTCCTGTGAACGATCAAAAGTAGAAACATCTGGAAATGATTTTTCACAGGGGAAATCAATAGTGGAAAAATCACAAGCGATGTCAAGATAAAGCATATGAGGCGTGGCTTGAAGGGAGTCATCCTTCACTCAGGTTCTTATTTAGATTCCCACACATTCTCATCATGAATGATGGCGCAGGTTGGCTACATAACACAAACTCTGTCGACAACTTCATACTTGTTCACAATAGGTGTGGACTCCAGAAGGGAAGAACACAAGACAATACAATCCAAAGGATCAACATAACGCGGGGACAGAGGTTGAGGGAATGAATCCACGTGACAACCAACAGACTTGCAAGCCAAATCTTCACAGATATCAAGAGTTGGTGGGGTGGGGAGATGTGAAGAAGATATTCAGATTTTCCATCATGAAATTCCCAATCAATATCATCTTGAGGGAATCGGTATACAAGATTACAAAAGTGTGTGTAAAATTTTTCAACGAATTGATCGGGTGCCTTTCATAATTCTATAATTTCTTTGTTGAGTTCTTTATAGTCGAAGTGATTGAAAGCATGGTCTATCTCTATGACGAGATGAGTAAGAGAATGAAAATATTTTCTAGGCAGCATGGCACACCAGTCCATTGGGTGCCCTTGAAGCGTGTAGACTAACAACATGCAACTCATGTAATATTCAAAGATTCCATGTCTTTCACATGAGCCTACAACAGTGACCGCATGCTTAACCAAGGCTACATGGCCTCCACCATCATATGTTTTATGTGGCAAGTTATCTGAGAGATTTTCCGAGATAATGACGTCGTTTCCATAAGACATACACTCGGGAAGAGCAACAACTTTTTAATTAGTAATGATAGATGTCTAGAGATTGAAAATAGATGTGAGGACTGAGCTTGTCATCTAGCCCTCCTTCTAGTGCCAAAATGTTGATGGTGCTAGACCTACCAAGATGTCAGGAGATCTTCTCGGTAAGAAGTGTAGGTTTTAACCCCGTACAAAAATTACCTGCATACGAATTCTAAAACACAGAAAATAAACAATGCGAGAGCATAACACATAAAATACATATACACAGAGATTTTCCCCTGGATCCCAAAATCGGGACTACCAGCTTGATTTTTCATTATATTCCTTTCAATGTTATAATACATATTTATACATGTCGAAGCATCCAATACCATGAACTGAAAACCGCCGCGTCCAAAAACATGTGTGAAAATCATGCATAACACCATAGGTGGGTCCACCCAACGTAACATCGGTTCCAAAACCAAAATTTTCTGGGGCGCTACCCCGAACCCGATAGAGTGGGGTTACCTACACCCCTCAAACCCTTGTGGCCCCCCCACTATGCAATCAGCACAACGAAGGGGGGGCTCTGCCCCCCTCTAACCCCCCCGGTTAACTACGTGGGCTAGTCGTGGAAAGAATATAACACAACCCAACATTCTCCCACTTGTTATTTTCTTTCCACAGGGGGCCACAAGAGAGCTTAGTCTTTTATCCATGGCCTGCAACGCCCATTGTTTCTCTACACCAAGAGAACTTCTCAGAGCTCACAAATTTTGTCAATGCATCCGCAGTATTCTTCAAAGTGTCCACCTTACCAGCAACACCTTTTTGTCTTCTATCATATCCCTCACAACGTGATACTGAACATAAATATTCTTTGTCTTTGAATGATATGCAGGGTTCTTTACTAAGAAAATTGCACTTTGGCTGTCACAGTCTATATTTATAGCTCCCTGTACTAACCGCATACATGAACACAATCTCTGCAACCAAACTGCTTCCTTGCTTGCATGAGTGGCTGCCATGTATTTTGCCTCTGTAGTTGATAGTGCCATAATAGATTGTTTCTTACTCATCCAACTAACTGCACCTCCAAATAGGTTAAACACATACCCACTTGTAGATCTTCTCTGATCTAGATCTCCAGCCTAGTCTGCATCAACAAAGCCACGAATATCCGACACTCTATCCAATCCTAGTCTTCCTTGGTAGCACAAACCATAATCACTAGTGCCACGCAAATACTTGAAAACCTTCTTCACTACTGTCCAATGCTCCTTTCCTAGTTTTGACATAAACTTGCTCAATACTCCCACTACATGTGCAATGTCTAGTCTAGTACAGGCCATTGCATACATCAGGCTACCGACTGCACTTGCATATGGAACATGGGACATGTCCTCTTCCTCTTCTTGTGTCTTGGGACACTATTCAGCAGATAAATTTACACCTATAGAAATAGGAACCTTCACTGGTTTACTATCCTGCATATTAAATCTCTGCAATATTGTCTCAACATACTTCCTCTGGTTTAACTAGAGCTTCC